>CAHIKZ030004635.1:1302500-1357500 GCA_903632075.3 Acanthosepion pharaonis | reverse complement strand
AATATATATAAATCAAGATCATTAGTAAGGCAAAAATCTCATTAAGGATATTTTAAACAAATATTTAGGTTTTAGGATAACAGTCACAATATTTCAAAGTGGTATGTGCCATATCAGAAGAGCTATAACGGTCAGAATTTGAGAAGATTTGTTCCAGAAAATGTATAAAATTAGGTAAAATTTAAAAGATTTTTAATTTCAAAACTATTAGAGATGAAGACCTGATTTTTTTTTTTCGTTATTATCATCATATAAAACACTTGAAAATATTTTAGGATAATCTAAAAGAATAACCTGAAGAGCTCTAAGTGATTTGATATGGAATTATATATATATATATATATATATATATATATATATATAATGTAATGAAGAGTTTGGCAATCCGTGTGGATAATTTCAAAGACAATGTAATCCAAAGAGCTCAATATAGTTGAAAATCAAATAAATAACTCATTTAAAGTTAAATTTAGATATGAAACAGAGTGAAAAGTTTAAAAAAATTTTTATTAAATGTTTAACTTTAATTTTGCTTTTCTTCACAATTGCAATTGATATTATCTAATTAAACCATGATTAAAACTTAAATGAAACACAGTATGTTGCTCATATGGTTTTTCTTTTTCTAGCATGCATACTGTGACGTATTCGGCATCTTACATAGTTCAGGTTCCCTAATGTCTTTTAAGAATGACTTTATATGAAAGGATCATAAAGAATAGGGATTTTAAAAGAGAATAAATATTGCGCCCAAAATAAATGTAAACAAATTACAGAGATTGGTTGCATATACGAGGAAAGATTATGCCAAATTAAGGTGTTGAATGAAGATAAAATAATTTGATTATTTCTAAATTCTCATAACTTTTACATACATAGGATGCTGAAGGAAAAAGGCTTAAAGCCAAAAACCCTCTGCAGGAGCTAGCCTAAAGTCCACCCGAAGGGTGGCTTCTAGGTTAGTATGAAAATAAAAACAAGTAAATATGTCCTGAAATACATGGTCAAGTTTCTTAAGCTGGTGTTAAACATGTACAGAAAAACGAGAGGTAGAGAGAGAATTTTTTAAGATACATTCATTTATTTCATTGGATATTAAGCTAAGAAAAAGGAATTTAAATACAAAAACTAGTTAATCCATTTAATCACTTCTTTTAGATTAGGATTACTGAATTGTTTTAAGTCATTTAGCAAAATTTAGATATCGAAATAACTTACGTCTTATAGATGTATTGTAATATGTAAATTTATAAGTCTCGTGGCTCAGAATGAGAAATCCGAGAGCTGAGTTCAAATTCCAGTTGAGTTTCTTACATTCACTTACACACAAATACCCTGGGAAAGATATAAATCCATCTCTTCTCCCCCAACTATGGGTTTAATAGCAGGATAGACTTGGTTGGCAACTCGTCTACTGCAGAAAGAAATGGCAACCTACTGCAGGAAAATCTTCTGCCTAGTCAGTCACGAGTCAAAAGAGACATGATCACCCAAACATGTATCACATACGGCACATAACTGAGTTCACATTTCTTATAAAGAGTAACAGGATCAAATCCAGCAGCCATCATTTGACCTAAAATAGTGATTGAAAGTTTGCAACAGACCTTTTTATTTATGATATATAGAGAATTAACATATACGATTAATACTTTTTCAAAAAATGCTCCAGCTATTAACTGTAGTACTTTGTGTGATTTAACTATGTCATATTTTTAACCCTTTGCCTGTTCGTGTGTACTATCGAAACATTTATGCTTGTTTTCAGATTTATAACTATTGCAAGACAACTCAGCTTATTTGGCAAATAGAATGTGCTGATATATAATGTTTCACATAATAAAAACATACAAATCCTAAGTTATTTACACTACACGCTGTGCATCACATGTGATGCACAGATTCCTATTATGTGAAACACCATATATCAGCACTTTCTTTTTGCCAAATAAACTGAGTTGCCTTGCAGTAGTTATAAATCTGAGAATAGGAAATAGTGGACAGAAAAACATCTAATTTTATTTTTATTACTAATCAATCTATATTTTTTTTTCAGAATCTAACAGAGAAATAAAAGAACCCCTATAATGAATTCTAAACATTTTTATGATAAAAGAACTCGAGAAAAAATTGATGATAATGATCTAAGTCCTGATGATATCTCATCCCCTGATGAAAGTGAAGATGAATTTGGGGATTAAAACTTTTCTCTTTCCAAGCAAAAGGTTATAATTATTTCAATAAAATGGAAAAATAGATGCCTTTCACTTGAGACTTTACATTATCAATCAAGTGTCTTGTTGTCGTATATGATGCACAAAATATTAGTTAGGTCTTTTCTTAGATGTCCTGCTCAATAGATGACTCTTTTCTTAAGGGTCCTTAGTTTTATCACTCTTTTAAAATCATGACTCGTGTACACCACTTATGATGCATAGATGTGGAAATCACATCCTGTGCATCACATATGATGAGCAGGACAGGCAAAGAGTTGACATTCAAGTATGCATCTTTTTCTGCTGTGCATGAGTAATTTTTTTTTATTTTAACAAATGAAATAAAATTAAATACAATTGCAAAAGTAACAAATAATATTTCAAAGAAATATTTTATATGCATTCATTTAATTATAAACCCTTGATCTAGATCAACGGTCTCAAACCCAAGGACACAAAAAGGCCATTATGTGCTGAAGGAGACATACAGTAGGCCAAAAGCAGGTCTGTCACCAGAGTATTACTGGGGGGGGGCATCAATTCCAGAGGGTTTTTTTTTAACAAAATCCAAAGAAAAATCTGCAATATTATCTGTCCTGACCAAGCATCTCAGGTTTAATCACTTTCCCACCACTGTAACATAGCTTTCCTGTGCCTTTTCTCTAAATATTTTTATGGTAATTGTTCTGATGAGTTTTCCTCTTTGGTAAATCAACTTCATGAATTTAAGCATAGTACTAGATTGGCAGTTAGGTCTTATCCTTTTACTGTTAAAACTGCTAGATGTAACTGTTAAGCTCTATTTTAATAGTTTCTTCTCTTGAACATCTTGCCTGTGGAACTCCCTTCCAGCTTCTTGCTTTCCTGTCAACTACAATCTTCAAAAATCAACATCAATCCTTATCTTTTGTCTTTTTGAATCCTGTTCTTTTATTGTCCTTTCTCATCAATAACATTTTCTCAGTTTCTTTCACTCTCAGCAATCTCTTGAATCTTAGTGGTTTTATTGCCTTGTTTGAAGTGTAATGATTAAAGAAAATAAATATCAATTAAAATATTGGTTTCCCATGGGTTGCGTGTTCTAGATAATGCCAATATAAATATGAAAGTGTAGATTCACCAAAAAAATACCAATGATAACAACTAACAAAGTTGATTTAAATGCTAAACTAGGCTTACAACCATATCACATTGAAACACTGGAGTTAAGCAACATAGAGCCTGTTCAGTACCTAGATGGGTGACAGCTTGTGAATACTAGGAGCTGTAAGCTTGGATGTGTAGGTAGTGAAATGAATAAGCTCTGAATTGGAAATCAGAGCTGTGTTCCAATTCCAGTCATGTTCGTTATATTCACTTACATTCAAATATCCTCAGTAAAAGTATGAAGCCACCTCTCCTCCACCCACCCCCATCTATGGGTTAATTAGTAAGACTTGTATCAGTAAATCATTATCATCTCCAAAAAATTATTACAATCTAAAACTATTTTCTGGCTTTAAATAACCTGCAAAAGGTTGATAAGCCATAAAAAACAAATCAATATATAATGCTAAACTAGAATAATAATTCTTATTTCAACTAATCAAAGGACATGAGCAATACAAGGTTCTTAAAACAATAACATACTAGGTTGGCCAGAAAGTCCTGACTCACTTAAGAACCAGAAAGAAAACAACAAATCTTGATCACTGTCTGTTGGAATTTCCAAGGAGCAATGCATTTCAAGCTTGTTCCACACAATCACGCCCTCAACGCTAAACTGTATTGCCAGTAGCTAGACCACATGTACAACAAACTAAAAGAGGAGTATCCTTATTTGGTCAATTGAGGTCGGGCTTTGTTTCAGCAAGACAATGCAAGGCCACACATTGCCAGATTAACTAAGGAGAAGTTCAAACAGATGGATGGTGTTGAGATTCTTCCACAGTCCCAATGCTGTTCCAAGTGACTATGGAGAGATTTGGATGCTGGCTGATCGCTGACAGAAGATTGTCAAGAATGATGAACTTTATTTTGGAGAATAAATGTTGGCGTTGCTCCATAAAATTTTGTTGTTTTCTTTCCGCTTCCTAAGTGAGTCAGGACTTTCTGGCCAACCTAATATTTATCAACAACTAGCAGTAGCCATGAAATTTTTGTAGTTTAACTATTTTAATTTTCTTGTAAATTCTAAATCTTAACTTAAGTTAATGACTGAATAAGCTCCTTGCAAGTTCCATGACTTTAAAATAACCATGAAAATTCTCCTATTGCATATTTGAACTTAAAAACTTTAACAAAATACTACCATCATAAGTATGAATGCAAGTCATTGTTTCAAGAAGTAAGAGGTTACAAATGAAAAAGATTAAAAATTGACAAGTTTTTCTATTTCACTGAAGCAGACTCTAAACCCATCAGAGTGTTATCATCTCCTCTATCTTCATTTCCTTTCTTTCTTCTTATGCTTCCCTTTTCTCACTAAAAACAAACAGCATCTCTGATATGTTTTTTAATTTGTCTTGCTTTGCAATCAAAATGGAATGGTGTATTATTTACTTGAAGTAATGGCAGGACATAACATGTGCTAACTCACTAATGGAGGAACGAGCAGAATTATATGATTATTTATTGATTCAGTTTGACAAATAAAATGTGCACCGAACGCCATTTGTTTTTGGTATTTAAAGACAAGAAGGGAAAGGGACAAAACAATTCACAATGGTCAATAATTAAAAAAAAAAAACAACTACAATTAACTTTTAAAAAATTAAAAACCAATGTTTAAAAAAAGGAATAAAACAAATTATTTCCTTTTTGTTTACCTCCTTTCAATTGCTTAAGAGAAAGAGAGGGTGAAAGTATTCCATTTATGTCCTATCGATTGAACACCTGAAAGAGGCTGTAGAAGTGAACAGCCAGAACGTTGCAATAACTAACAACAAAAAAACAAAAGCAAAATTAAAACAAACAAAAAAATTACAAGTTACATTATTTATGAATAATTTCTTGTGGGTGGGTGACTGAAAATTGAAATATTCTTTTATAAACATAGATTTACTTTTAAAATCAAAATTTTGATCGTTCTAAAACAATAATTCAAAAATGCAATGTTATTACTACTTCAACTTTCGTTTTGAACCAAGATGTAATAATTCGAAGTGTGAGAACGTTGTTAAAATTTCAAACAAAACAATGGTTCAACAAAGAGACAACAATAAATGATAAATTATTTTGAGGGGTAGAATTATTAGTATATAGCGTAAAAAAAATCATTGCTCAGAGCACCTCATATTGTCGATCATTTCAAAGTCCTTTACAACACGGTGAATAATAATAATAATACGGGAAGTCAAACAACACGTTCCGTTATCGTCCGTTTTGGTTTCATTTTTTTCCTGATTCACGAGGAATTAAAGACAAATTTAGAACTTCACTATCGTTTACCGGGCTAACAATTCTTAGGGAGACGACGACTTGAATAGAAGTGTTGACTAAAAATGAAATACCGTAAGCCCAATTGACTAAAATTAAAAATAATGATGCAATCCCATCACAATATTCTAACAAGTACAATTCGGGCCTCATTGAACAATCAGATCACTATATAATTGAATTATATTGTTACTACTTTAACTTTATCTACCGTTAATTGTAATTAAGTTGAATATAATTTAGTGAATGCGAATGCAGAATAATACTGTTTATCTTGTTTAAATTATTACTTTCTTGGGTTTGATGGAATTCATTCTTCACTACCGTAATTATGAGCGCTCTACGTGTGTGTTTATCAATTTCATTTTTAGTTGTTTTATTAGTTATCTTCCTAGAGGACTGTATACTAAATATTATATCTAAAATCTTTGAAAGACTTCACTTCATTGATAAATAACGAGTTATCACAACAACAAAAAAACATGGCTGTTTAGTGTAGAATAGTGCGTGGTGATGATTGTTAATTTTAAAATAAACCGCTAAATTAAATCAAAATTCTTCTTATACTATAATAGTAACTCGATAAGCTAGTTAGACACATTTAAAAAACAGTACTGAACAATAATAACATTACGTAATTAATAATCCACAATAAAAATAATTAAAAAATATCCTTTGTTGTGTGAAACAACATTTATGGTTTGATTTGTTGTAGTGTTTTTTTTTTTACCTTAGTGTCTACATCGCCCATTCCTTCCTTGCGGAACTGATCAAACAGTCCTTGTGATTTTAATTTGTCCACAATCTCTTGTACAAGTTTGGGATCCCCCGGTTTGAGTGCGGACACTGCTGTAGTCATCCTGGAACCACAAAAAGGCTGGGAAATATACACACAAACAAATAAAAAAATCCACGATTACAACCACAATCCGTCATCAGAAGACGGCGGCCATTTTCCCTTATTCTACTTCTAATTAACTTAGTTAGCTTCGTATTTTTCTTTGCAAGTTTTTAAAATCACTAAATATTGAATGTTTATTTTTTTTTCTTAAGTATTTAATTAATTTTTTATACACATTAGTATTCTTTTATCAACAATTACTAGCAAAATTGAATTTCTGCCGAATATTGCTGAAATACTTCTTCCTTCCTGCCTCTGTGTTTTTGTTTATTTTTTGTTACTCAAGCGACTTTGAATTTCCTAAACTTATTTTCTATTGCTATTTTTTTATTATTAGGTAAATTTTAAATATATGGTTTTTCTTTTTAAAAAAACAAAACATTATACCCAAAATTAAGCCCAATCAAAATAAATAGTCTTTATTTATATTTTCTGAAGTCATGAAGATAATTTTCGTTTTTCAACTTGGAATCAATAGGAACGTTGTAGAACAAAAAAGCGCACATACTCGGGATTTAACTATGAAATTAAAATTATTTCAATAAAAAAGAACCTTTTTAAAACAAAAGTTATAATTTTTAAGAAGCGCAATATTAAACGAATAATTTAGATGTTTGAAAAAATTAACATCAGTTTGTAAGAAAAAAAAAGTCGGCGATTTTTAGTGTTTTTTTTTTTTTGTAAGAAAATGTATTTATCATCTGTGCTTTCTTTTTGAATGAACATGACTCTAAATTTAAAGTTTTTAGCTTTTCGCAGATTTACTGTAAACACAAATGCTAAAAGCTAAAGTAAGCTGACTTTAAGACTGGTGAAAATAGCAGATAGCTGGATAATTTCGTTTAAGCTGTAATTTTATTTAAAAGTATGGAAGCCTAAAAGGATCTAAAAATACAGTTACATTTTTTAGCGACTAAAAATTAAATTCGCTCTTTTCACTTCCCTCTAAAGGATTTTAGAATCACGAAACTTTCACATCTCACAGGAAAATATTGTTATTTTTTAATGTCCTTAAAATAAACTGTAGGGCAACAAAAAAAAAGTTCAAATTACTGTGTTAAGTTTGTGTAAAAAAGTAAAAACTGTGTTTGAATATGTAATTTCAATTTGTGAATTTACGAATACGTGTGGGAATTTCGTGAATCTATAGAAAAATTTATAAATAAACTACACCAATATTTAAAAAGAAGGAATCATTAAAAAAATGAACTTTTGACAAAATGATTAAAACTGCTACTTTTAGTTTCGTACAAAATCTATCAGCGCGATAATCGAGCGAAAAGGAATTTTTATGTCAACAAAGAGAAGAAACTAAAGAAAAAAAAAACTTGATTTTTCTGCCTTCTGTACAATTATGCTGTAAGTTATTTCACGTAACAGTAGGTATTTTATGGGTTTTATTTCTATTTATTTTTTAAGCTATGCTTGATTATGCTCGATTTTCTGAGAAGAGCATTAAAATCACAAATTTCATGAGCAGTCCAAAAAAAACGTTCTTTTTGGGACTGCTCACGAAATTTCTGATTTATTCTTAAAGTTAAAAGATGAAGATTTTTTGATTCTAAAAATCACTCGTTTATTTCTTTACTGTTAGGTTTTACTTTTAATTTAGGTTTTTAGATATTTTAAAAAATGCTTTTCTTTTTCTTTATTTCATTAGTCAGTCAACTCAGTATTTCTTTTATTTGTACAATACTTAACGAAAAAAAATCACTTCAGGTTTTAATTTCAGTCTTTCTTTTTAAGCAGTTGAATTATTTTAGCGATAAAAATAAATATTTTCCATTTTATTTTTAGCATTCGAAACGTTTTTCACATTCTAAATTATCTCCCTTTGATTTCTTTACCAAGCCTCATACACTGAGCACATTTGGGTTTTTTTTTATCCATAAAAATAAAATAATGAAATATAATTCAATTTATGTCAACCAACACAAACTTATAAAACGAAAATGAATCTTCGAAGTAAACAGGTTTGCCCTACCTCTTTTGAGGTTTTTGAGTGAAAGTATTGCATCAGGAAATAAAAAAAAATGTCCTTATCCAAAGTGAAAAAAAACTTTTATCCTTAGTAATCATTGATTAGTTAATCCATGTGAAAAAAAAGAGAAATGTCTCAATGTTTATTTGGTTTCCGAAAATCTCTAAACACTCTCCATTCATTTAAATTTCCAAACGTTGGTAGTACTTTGAAAAAGATGCAGTTCTAAATTATCTGTGCTCAGAATATGAGGTTTAAATTAAAAAAGTTTATAGTACACTTTTTTTTACCCATATTTTTCAGAGTTAAGTTTTGTTTTCTTTGCCAAATTGCTTTAATTTTTGCAAAATCTTATTTATTTTTGTATTTATTTTAAAAACATGGTCGCATTACACAAGCCGATTTCATGTATAGTGCGAACCTTGAATTTTTTGCATGAATTTTAACCCCACCAGAAAAAAAATACCTGTGCCTAGTTAGTGCGACCAGTCACGGGTGCATGATTTTTAACCTCTTCAAAAATTTTACCTGCGTATATTGAGACTACCCACCCCTTATTTGTGTGTGTGTGTGTGTGTGTTAAAAAACATGATCATAAAATCTCGGACGCATAAATACTGAATTCACGAGTATAGACTCGTGAATTCAGTATTTCTTAAGGTGAGAGAACTGAGATTTTATTTTATCATACATAGTCCAGAAAGTGTGGCAGGTAGATGTCATTTTTAACAATCATCTGTTTACACAATTTACATTATTCGGACTATTGTCCTCATCTTTGTTGCCATATTTATCACAACGTTTCGGCCCTTGTACGCTCCAGCTTTCTTCAGGTGGTTAAAATGTCGAACTGAACCCTTTAGTGGATAAAGGCAATAGTTAGATCCAGTAACAGGACCCAAAGAGTATGAGTTCAATACCTGTTTAAGGCGGTGGAGAAGTTGGAGAGGGGAATTAACAGGAGATAACTGATAACTGACATCCATTAGACATGGTACGTGGAACTAGAACAGTCTATACCAGCAAGCGAAATAAAGGGTTCAGTTTGATATTCCAACCACCTGAAGAAAACCGGAGCGTACAACTAAGATGAAGACAATAGTCCGAATAATGTAAATAGTGTACATAATACCTCATCTCAGAAATAGAGACAGATGCTCAATTATCTGTTTATTTTAACAAATTAAAATTGATTATTATTAGCATTATTTACTGTCATCCCCCACTTTTTTTTTTTTGCTTCAGTTCTGTGAATTCCAGGCATCCATTTTTATAATTTCTACACAGTATCATATAATTTTGCTTGTTCTTTAATGAGCACATACATTATGCCCTGCCAATACCCCAGATAAATAATGAACTGTTCCACCCGATCGAAACTCTTATTTTTTGACTCAAACTGAAGTGCTCACACCCACAGCACATATCACAAAAACAGACCTTAATTTCGTCCATTTCTGCATACCCACTTTTAGAATACTGTCCAAAGATACCATGGTCTTAAAATATCTTTTCTGTCCAATCAGCAAAATGCCATCATGGTTTTCACAACAGCCATTTCTGAGCCACTGATTTTCTATAGAGATTTCACCCACAAAGGCAGATCCTATCAGGCTGATATTAGTGATGGATACATATGACAGGCAAGCTTAACCAAGCTATCAGCAGTGACAACAAAGTGCTGCCATCAACAGCGATGTCTTCAGCCAGTGATAAAACCAGCAGCAACAGCAGAGACTAACTCTTGACTTACTACACTGCAATAATTCATGAACTATTTCTCGCAAAAGTCTATCTCACATGACTACATATGCATGTTGATCTTCTCCAGATGTCTATCTTGACTGCTACCTTGTTTTATACCACAAACTCTCAGTCTCCCACAACTGATATGATACCCCAGAACAAACAATCAAACTTTGTAGATCATGAGAAATAAAACCTTTCACTTATCTTAGCCATATATTATCTCTTTTTTTTATTTTGTCACTTTCACTTTTCTTGTTAACAGTAAAGCCACCATTACAGGACCATTCTATTTTGACTGTGAGGAAAAACTGAAAAGACATATCAGAGACACTGTTTGACTTCAGAGTGAAAAAGAAAGACATGGAAAATAGGTGTTTAACATCTGCTTAAGTGAAATGGAAAAACTTATCGATTTTAAATCTTTTCATTTGTACCCTATTGCTTTAAATAATGACCTACATTCATACTTGATTGCTATTGCAATATTCTGTAAAAATTGCTATATGTAATATACTGCCTTCAGCCAGTGACAGAACCAGTAGCAACAGCAGATACTAACTCTTGACTATTACAATGCAATAATTTATGGACTATTTCTCCCACAAATCTCACTCGTCTACTGCTCATAGTTGCAGTATAAACCACTATTAGCATTAAACAGACCCAAATGTGCTTGAGTAGACATCTACAAAAGGGATTGACTAGCTGCCATAACAGACAGGCATACTTGGATACAAGTGGCCAGAAATAAAGAGAATTTCCACAGTTACTTATAGTCAGAGAAATCACAATGATCTTATCCAATCATTAATTTGGGAATTATGAGTCTTCAGAAAATTCAAATAGGAAAGCCATGAAATTATCACTAGTCCTTCTAGTCTTTCTCATTGTATGAACTGACATTTCCCTAGTAATCATACCTTCATTCTATGCACGTTTTCTACTTAATTGACACTTCACTAGTAATCTATGAACTGACATTTAAGAGTGAAAGATTAATTATGGACCAGACTCAAATAACCATTTGATCTCTCTTGTCTAATTCTAAAGGTCTACTTGTTTTTTACCTATCGAAAATGCTCCTAACATCAGCATGCTTCTTCTGGGTGACTTGGACAATGTACTTTGATATTTCAAGATTCTTGATGATTTCCTGTTGACTCATTCTTGGAATTTCACCCTCTCCTCCAAACTCTTCATATTATAAAATTTAGGTAAACTACACTAAAAAGTCAAAATTGAAGATGTAGTGTTTGTGAATGAAAAATCTATATAAATTAAGATTTGGTAACACAAAAAGTTAGACAGATTCAAATTCTTGTGGACACATTATTAGAACATATTCAATTAATCAGATTTAGACAAAATAAAAACCTCTTTTTATTGAAGATTATTAAGACGCAATATCTCTACTGAGTGGATAACAACTTAAAATTTAATTTACTTATAATTTATCAAGAAAAAAAATTATACAGCATTCAAAACATATATCAAATATCAATCTGCAAAGTTTCAACATTTTAGCATTTATAGTTAATAGAAATTTTATACCCTCTACACATTAAAACAGAGTCAAGTATTTTTCTCTTAATTTTTGACAGTATATCAACCCCTTATGGGTCATTTAATGCTGATATTTAATTTTCTTAGGAGCTTTGAAGTAATAAAAATATGCTATATGTTATTCTGCTTTCACAATTGAATACATGGTAGATGATACTCAGCTTTTTGCATATACATGTTTGTGTGGACACAATTATGAAAGGCAGTGATATATGTTTTATGTTGTAGTTTTGTTGAAGTTATCTTTTGAAATACAGTTTGAGTAAATATAGGATATTATATGGACTAATGCCATGAAAGAGTTCTTTCATGTTGGTTGTTTGGTTGGTTGATTTTGTTTGGCAGTATATCAACACCTCTATGGGTCATTTAATACTGAAATCTAAATATTTTGTACATAATTTTATACTTTCAGGGTAAAGGTGTTTTTAGATGTATAAGTTGTAGATCATAAAATATATTGTTGGTAATTTTACTATAAAAATGTATTTTTATATTTCTTTTAGTATTGTATTGATTGTTATTTTACTATAAATATGTATTGTTGGCCATTTTATTAGAAAAATGTACTGTTGATTTTTGTTTGGGGGTTCACTATTTGCCTATAGCTGAAACCCTAACAGGTGCTACCACCCCAGGTCAAGGTGAACCTGGGAACTCCCAATCAGAGGCTTTACTGCTAGGTGTAGTTTATCATGATACCCAGGATGATTTTTCTCTTAAATATTCACATGTATTCTTGTGTCCACTATTACATCTGTGCACCATGTATAAATAAAAGGATATTGTATCAAGTAGTCAGTCAGAGTAACAGTCTAAATCAAAGTAGTAAAAGGAGTCATTAAGAAATTTCCCAGTGTCTAGTTTGCTTCCTGTCATACAAAAAAAAAAACTCTTCATAAGAAGAAACTAGACTAAAAAAACACTTGTAAAACATCTCAGCAAATCCTGGAATCTAAACAGTTGGATTTGCACTTTAAATTCTGCTTTTTTTCTTTTTCTTTTTTTTTCTTTGTGGACAAGTTGGATATTTTTACAAGGAAAAATTTTCACCTGCTGAACCTTCAGCAAAGGCTGAAGATTTATTCAAGCTATGTTCTATTTATTTAACAATGGGAAATTTTCATTCATATCTTTAATCCATGAAGACATTTACTATGGGTGGGTTCAAGTAACTCACAACTTTTGCATGAAACACAGAAAAGAACCTGGCATCATACGAGCATTGGATTCTGAGAAATGGGATATAAAATATTAAAGATTGATGGGTGCATAAATAATTCTATCACTGATTATATATATATATATATATATATATATATATTGGGCTCCTCGAGGCGGCGTAATGTTTAGCAAGCTTGGCTCGCTAGAACAATTACGACTGAGTAGTGAGTTCGATCCTCACTGGGTGCCCCCTAATTTCGGCCTTGTGCCACATCTAAGCTACGCTTGGAAAATCACTATATATATATATATATATATATATATATATATACTTTAAGGGGTTAATGTGCATTGTAATATAGTATTCTTCTGAGGAGTAGTGGCAAACTTGAGGGCCGCCCTGGGTAGCAAAGACACTAGCTTCGCCACTGTCAGTATCTAGTGTCTTACTGTGTCAATGTTAATGGAAAAATTTACACAATACCTCGGAATGGCCACAGATACTACTCTAAAAATTACATTGTCAAATTAATAAAAAGTAAATAGATTTTTTTTTTTATAACTAGGTGACTCACTTTTATATACAATACTGGCCATCAATATCCGCAGTTGCTAAGAGTTAAAATTAGTAAAATGAATTTTAAGCAAATTTCTAGTTTATATTAGATCAGTAATTACCCTGTAAGTGTTATATTTTATTTCATATAACATTTGATCTTGGGTTTTCATTTTTAGTCATTGTGTGCATTTTTGTCCTAATTAGCTCTGATGAGAGAGAACTGATAAACTAGTTTAGCTCTTTTTTGTTAATCATATTGTATTTTGATATTACCATTTTATGGTAATGTTTTTTTTCTTACCCCCAATTTTTTTTATTAGAAATTTTATGCAAAAAGATAAATTTCAGATAACTTTCTAAAAGTTCACTTGAACAATGCAAACAAAAGATAGACACAAAGACAGACAGACAAAATAAGAGAGGGAGAGATATTACTCTTTGATAATGCAGTCATTTAGAAAATGCAGTTTAGATTGTATTGCAAAGATTTATTACATGGCTTACTTTATGTTTAATTTAGTGTAATGTTAAATGAATGAGACCAAATAGAATTATCCTAGTTAATGATTTGTTAACGTATTTGTAACGTTTGAGAGGTGAGTTGCACCATTTATCCAACTAATATATTTGTATTATACTATCAAACTGTGTATGTGAGCATGTGTATACATACATACATACATACATGAAAACACACATACACACATATATATTAGCAGAGAAACAAAATTTTATTACTGCAATAACAAAGGACATGTTAAATGCAGAAAATTTATTATATTTATCAAATGTAGTTTTTGTTGTTGGAATTAATTAACCTGAAAGTGTTAGATTTTATTTCATATAACATTTAGTCTTGTGTTTTTCATTTTTAATCATCATTCACATTTTTGTCCTTGATTTAGCACTGATGAGAGAGGACTGATAAACCAGTTTAGCTCTTTTTTGTTATTCATGTATTTTTATTTTACCATTTTATAGTAATAGTTTTTTTGTTACTTACTTTTTAGTTATAAATTTTCTTCTTGTTTCAATTAGTTTTCTTCTAGTATCCATTTATATTGCTTAACTTATATTAAACTTTTAAGGTTTTAATGAAAATAATTCTTTACAAGACATGAGATTCAGAGAAGGTTTATGGACATATCACATTGAAACACCATTCCCCATACCATCACTGAAGTTAAGCAATATCGAGCCTAGTCAGTACCTAGATGGTTGACCGCTTGGGAATACCAGGTGCTGTTAGCTTAAATGGATAATGGCTAGCAATTGTTAATGGAAGATGCAAAAGTTCCAATTCCCATTGGGTTTGTTTTATTCACTTATGCACAAATACCCTTGGGAAAGGTATGAATATGCCTCTTCTATCCCAGATATGGGTTAATTAGTAAAACTCATATTATTAAACATATATTTATCTCAAAAAAATTCTCACAAACTAAAAAAAATATTTTTTGGCTTTAAATAACCTACAATGGTGTTGTAACCTAGGGAAGGTTACTGAATAGAATAATCGCACGAAGGTTGTTAATGAACGATAATACTTAGAACAAGAACAACACATATAAGATTCGCCAGTGGCGTGTAGAAGAAGTAGTCAACTGCTAGAAGTGAGTTAAGTAAATTCCACAATGAATCTCAAGCTGCACACCAACATACAATATTTATTACTGTATTTATGTGAATGAGGACATACCTATTATCGTCCGTAGGTAATGCTACAACAAATGGGTTGATAAATCATAGAAAACAAATCAATTCTGAGAAAGAATTTTAAATATTTTTATTGTCATAAAACCGTAAATTAAAATTGTGAGAAATTTAACAACCCCCAAAATTGAGTTGTGGCTGATGAAGAAAGATGAGACAATTGAACAATTTGAAAGCATACATTATACAACACAATGAGAATAGAGAATTGCTAAAAACATATTCCTTTAGCAGTTAAAAGTCATGGTATACATTTTTCTATCTGTTTAAAACTAATTGAAACACTTATTTGATGCTGCTCATATTCCTTTTTTGATTGCTGCTTGTCTATGCATCATTCAGGTTTTCTCCTGGCCAGCATTGCCTGTTCTTGGAGTAGGCTAAAAACACACCCTTCCCTCCATGGTCTGAAAGCCTCCCAGCTTTGGTGCCTAATTTTGAGTCTTACCCATTACTATCAGATAAATGGACCCATTTTTCTATCATTAGGTGTTATCAACAAAGGGAAGATAACCTATATTTTTTATATTGTTTTTATATGACTTAAATATTCAATCTTGTGAATTTGAACTTAAATTATTTTCTTTTTTAATTTCAGAAATGAGTACGGTCCTTATTTTGAAGAATGTTCTAAGATAATGCAAAATGATGTGCTGTCCTGAAGAAGCAGGATTCTGAAAATTTTCATTTGAGAAAAAGAACCATTTAAATTTCCATCAATATGCTGGTTAACATGTGCCACCCAAGTCTGCAGCCAGGCATCAAATGTAATAAGCCTAGTTATGATGGCTATGAAGTAGAAAACCTGATCAAAGCAACATCCATTTCAGGGAACACTGGTTTCATGGTAGAACGTTTCATTAAAGCTCCTGTCAATGTTACATTGCAATTTCCTTGTAATATTCATATTTTTAAGATTTGCATCAATCCTTTTGTGGGGAGCCAAAAATCTCTTGGCTTTGAGATTTTCACTAATTCGGAAGACATTAAATCCTCATGGCTCACTAATTCTACTTCTTGTACCATTCCAGTAAACACTGATGGATGTTTTGTTTCTGTTGGAAGAACTTTCCTGGCCGAAGCAGCAAATATATGCTTTCGTAATTACAAGTTTGACTTCAGAGAAACATCACTGAGTGATATTCCAAGTCTTATTGCATGCAAACAAGAAAGACCATTGACACACCACCTCAGCAAATCCCTGCAGAATGTTAGCCATATCATGGTGAGGATAACGCGTACTGCTGGAAGTAGCGTTCCTTGTATTGGAAAACTTGAAGTGTGGGCAACACCTGCCAAAAATGTGCCCAAAGAACATAAACAAAAACTTCATTCACTCTTCACTGACTCCCAAGATATTACAAAAGAATCAGATGATATTCAGCTTGAAGAAAGCCAACCAATTTCCAAAAATGATGCCATTACAGAAAGCCTTAACCATAAATCTGTTACTTCTGCAGACAGTGTTGATATACCTGAAGAGTTCATTGACCCTTTGACCTGTGAAATAATGTCAGTCCCCATGTTATTACCCTCTGGTCAGTCTATTAACCAGTCCACTCTGGAAAATTTTATTGATGCTGAAGCAAATTGGGGTCGAGCACCAAGCAATCCATTTACTGGAATCAGATTCAGCAAAACCTACAAAGCCATACCAAACACTCCTCTGAAAGTCAGAATTGATAAATTTCTTATGGAACACAGCCCTCACTTTCCAAATGTTTCAAGAACCGTTGGACGGGCATCTGATTACCATAATCAGCACATCTCAGTGACTGCTTCAAAATGGGTGGAACTCTCACGTGATACCCTCAATGGATCACCATCTGCAATGAATGAAAATTCCAGTCAATCAGATTACAGATTTACTGAATCGATTTGTCAGAAAAACAACAGTGCAAATAAGGACGAAGATAACAAAAGTGTTTCTTCATCTAATTCTCAATCAAATAATTTTGTGAATCAAATAAAAACTAAAGTGAGTTCATCTTCCTCGCTGCATGTTTCTTCCAAAAGAAACTTAGTTTCTATGACTGACCAACAACCTCCTGGCAAAAAACAATGTTATACAATCTGTGATTCTTCCTCAAATGCTTCCAACCATGAGAATAGTGTGACTCAGAGTCTCAACAGTGCATTGTCAATGGCACTAAGCAACTTACCCAGTTTCTTGAGTCCCCAAAATAAACCTGAAGACAAGAAGGAAGAAGAAATAATTCATGGCAAATGTGTCAACTGCCCCTTTTCTGAGCAGACACCACTTTATACTTTGCCCTGTAAACACACAATGTGCTTCCAATGTCTAAAAAATTTAAAGTGTAACATACAGACAACATCACAACAATACATCTGTTCCCAGTGTGGCAAATCTCTCTTAGCCAAAGATATTTGTCGTTTATATATATAATTTATATTTTATTTTTTTGTAACTCAAATAAAATCTATTTTCATTTATTTTTGTTGTCTTTTTTTTTAATAGCAATTTCAAACAATGAGTTTTGCTTTAGTTTCATTCTTGTGGTGGATACTAAATAATTAATAATTCATAAACTTATTTTTTTTATTTTATTTTTTAATCACCCTCAAGAAAGGTGATAATGCCAATAAAATACAAGGGATTAGTAGGAGTGAAAGAGAATGAGAAGACTTTAGTAAGGAGAAAGGACAAGAAAGGAACAGGTTTCAGGATGGTAGAAGATGGCAATTGGTATTGCATTTAAATTTTTTGTAGATTGTAGATGGCAGGAAAGCAAGAATCCAGAAGAGTTCCACAAGAGAGTAGTGTGAGAAAAGAAACTATCAGAATAGAAATTATGGTGACATCTACCTATTTCAACAGTAAAACGAGACCTTGTTGCCAATCTAGTACTATGCTTAAATTTATACAGTCAATGTACCAAGGAGGAGATCTCATTAGAACAAAGGCTGTGATAATATAGAAAAGACAGAGGGAAGCCACATCATGGCAGTGGTAAAGTGACTGAAGTCAAGATGCCAGGTCAGGACCAATAACATTACAGACCCTTTGGATTTTATTGAGAATCTTGAGATATATAGCAAGCGCACCAAACAAGATATGGCAGCAATATTGTTACAAGATGAAAAATTTTTTCAATAGCTTCAAAAAGCAATTTAATGTTTTTCATTACAAAAAAAATATTCAATATCTGTTCATCAAGGCTAATATCTGGTTCGTAACAGGGACAAGCTTCAATCTTAGGGTGCAAGGGGATTCTTTTTATCAAGTAAGGAATAGACTCTACTACTTTTGACAGTGCATCTTCTGTATTGTTAGATAAAAAATAATGAGATACCAAAGACTTTCAGTCAAATGAGGATATTGTTACCATTAACTTTGTGCAAAACAAGGATCTATGTACTGATATACCAATGTTGTTACAGCAGTTGCTACTGATTGTTGCCTGCTTTGTTTTGACAGTGAAGGCATTTCCTGCTAATCCCCTTTAGAGTTGATGTTGCAGCTGAGATCAAATGAGAGAAAAGAAATGCCAATGAAAATTTGCTGTTGTATCAAAACAATAAACATCTAACAATTTGAATAGAATTTGATAATAATAATTATAACAAGTGAAAGAGAAAAGATGTTAGAAGAGTTAAAGAGATTTCATAAAAGGTCTATTGCAATAAAGTTTGAGAAAACAAATGTCCACATTTTTATGTATTTTGTTTCTGCAGCACGAGTAGTAGTAGTCAACTTTCTTCCACTAGAGCAGCATGGCAATCAATAGTCACTACTCACTAGCACATCTGATTAGACCAAGTGTCCATCTTTTATAACCAACCAGGAGTGAACCACCACTCCCCTGGCCAATCCAAAATAATTTGGGTTTTTCATAAATGTACACAAACATTTCACTAAATAAAACATTACAATAAATATTATAATTCACAACACCCTCCAGACTTTACTTGGCTACCCAGTCCCCAAACCTGGATGGTGACTTCCAAATTTGGCCCAACTGCTGTACCTCAGACATACATAAGCGTTTGGCATTTCAGTGTACTCTGGAGAAATCATTGCATCATTTGTTAGAGAGTGAACACTCCAGACGTTTCACGGGTTTCTGGAACCTTGGGCAGTTCAGGTACCTCTACCACTGGCACATTGGGCACAACTTCCACCATGATGGGGTGGGGTGGGGGCAAACTCACTAGTTGATCCACATATCACTTCACCAAGCCACCTTCACAACACATGTATTTACAGATTTGTGAGTGTGTGCATAACATGTAAGTGTGAAGATATTGTATGTGTGTGTGAGTGTATGTGTATATATTTATGGAAAGAAACAATTAAGGGGTCACTGAAGTCAGTCAATAAAACTATACTGACTCCAGTTGAATTTACACTTTATGTAAAATGTCTTCCATTATAGAATTTTTATTTTTATTGTTATTTCTTCTAATGTATATTTACTATTTTCTATAAAGAAATTCATCTCAACTATTTTCTATAAAGAAATTCATCTCAACTTCTTTTTTAAAGCCATTTTATTTTTTTGTAGTTATTTTCTATTTATAAAACTATATATGTAAAAAAATCTTAGATTATAGAATTTTTTATTTTTGTTGTCTTTTATATCCTGTAAAAGATTATATTTTAACTTTTGTTATAAAGTACTTTTATTTTTGTTCTGTATTTCTTATTTGCAAAGACTTATATATGTAAAAAGTCTTACATTATAGCATTTTTATTTTTATTGTTATTTCTTCTATATACTTTCAAAGATTTTGTCTCTAATTCTGTTAGAAAATATTGAAGAATGAATAGGTATGATATAAAAGCCATAAAACTTTATTCTTTGATATAAAGCAGTTATAATGATATAGGCCTGCTCAAGTAAGGAGTGTATGCATAGCCTTAAATGAAATTTGTAGGCTTAATTACATAAAGAGGAGTTGGAGGTACCAAAAATAGAGGAGTCAGGGTCAAAGGTTTTGTATTCCAACTTCACAGCCCTGAAAAGAAAGAACTCACTTAGGAGGTTTCTTTTTCTGCAGTCGACATAGTTGGTGTTTGGAGCAAAACGTTTATCCTACTTGTGTTCCTCTGAATGAGTGTGTAGACACACTGTTTGGCATTTTGTATTTGTGTGTGCTCACTCTGAGTTCTGCAAATGACTTTGTGTGTTCCTATATAGGCTGGAGATAGGCTCCAAATAAAAGCCAAAATATAATGTTTTTTGGTCATGCTCCCATTGGTTAGGAAGGGTCACATTGTGTGCTTACTGCTCCATCCATATCGTGACAACTGCAAGTCTGCTTTTTTTGTGTCTATTTTTGTAAACTTGATGAAACTGAGAATTTAAAAATGTATTTTTATTTATTTTTGTGTATTTTCAAAGTCCCAACCCCAACAAGAATTATACAGCCTAAAATATAAGTTGGATAATGTTTATATGAGCGACCTTATACTAGCCATTTGCTTCTCCTAACTGCTGATTTGTCTTATTACACAAGCAGTTTTGCAATAGTGAAATTTACACAATGTCCACAAATGATTAAATAGCAAATGGTCAAGTCTTAGGGTTCAGAAGGTTGTTTTTTTTCCTGATGAACTAGTTAAATAAATAAAAATACAAAATGCACAAATTACTTAGCATTTTTTTCATCATATTTATCACAGTTTTCAAATCCACATTTCTATGTAGTTATTAGTAAGCGATACAGATCAGAAATAATCTGTAAACAGTAACACATTATTTACATTATTCGGACTATTGTCCTCATCTTTGTCGCCATATTTATTACAACATATCGGCCGTTGTACGCTCATGCCATCTTCAGATGGTTGGAATGTCAAACTGAACCTTTTCTTTCACTCGCTGGGGTAGATTGCTCTAGTGGATTTCAATGGATGTCTGAAAGTTCTCCACTGCCTTAACCGGGTATTGAACTCAAACTCTTTGGGTCCTGTCACTGAATCTAACTAACGCCTTTATCCACTGTCCTTGAGGACATCTGTGTATGAATTTCTGGGTATTATAAACCTAATATCTTCAGCAACCTTTTTTACCAGTGCTCATATTGCAATTTTTGCTGTTATCATTGCATGTTTTTACCAGAGCTCATATTGCTTAGTTGGTTGATTTTGTTTAGCAACATATCAACCACTATGGGTTATTTAATGCTGAAATCTAAATAATTTGAACAATTTTATGGTTTCAAATAACTATATTTTGAACACAATTGTATGCCTTCAACTCTAGATAAAATGTATTGCCGGTCATGCATTGTCAGCCTTTTTCATATAAAAATGTATTACTGGTACTTTTACTATTAAAATGTATTTTTGTACTTTCATAGTATGGGGTAGGGGGGGATCACTATTTGCCCATAGCTGAGACCCTAACCCTGGGTCAGGGTAGACCTGGGAGCAGCAGCAATTAAGAGGTGGTTCTATGCTCACCAAAAGCTCCAATCTCCTGATCAGAAGTATTGCTGCCAAATGTAGTTCATCGTCATACCCAGTACTACTAGTATTGTGTTTCGTTACCTTCTCCATTCTTTTTTAAAAGCTAGATTTCTTCAGGATATAGGTAATCATAGCTCTCCACAGATTCCTTTTCTATGATCTGCAAATTGTCATGACTTCTTGGGAATGCTAGTGTAGTGATTTCCCAATACCTTCTCCACAGTTTTGAATTTAGCTTAATCTTTCTCCTATAATAGTTACCACCCAGTTAAAAAACCCAGTTTATACAGCCATTTAACCCATAGTTGGGGGGAAAACAAGATGGCTTCATGCCTTTCTTAAGGACAGTTAGGCAAAAATGAAAGATGAGTTAGGGATTTGAACTTGGTTTACTGATTCTCCATACTAGCTTAAAATCCCACTCGTAGGGCAACTTTTTAGTTTGTATTAATTTTGAACTGGGTTTTCTTTTATCATAATTTTTAGTTACCTTTATAATCATCAGTCAACAAATGTTAGCAATGTAAACATACAATGCAACACTTCTCAGCCTTCCACTGATTGGACAATGATTACCCTGTGTTGCATTTAAAAGGGAAAGATCCCACTGCATGTTCACAAGGGAACAGAGATGAAAAACAAATGCAACATTGAGAAATGAGAGCTCAAACCCTGTTTCTCATGTTATAAAACAGTTTTCTTTTTTATTCATGGCTTTGCTTGTTCATCCAGGTGGGTAGATAGGTAACACAAGGAACAACCTAATACCCCTCCCTCTTCTCATCTATGATATGTGGTTGACAATACAAATATATGGCATTAGCACCACATGATGAGCCAAAGACAAACTCCAGGACAAGCTTGGACTTACAAATGAGGAGTTTCACTCCATCCCGCCTTGGGTGCCCAGTTTGAAATGTCTCAACAATGATGAGCCATCACTCACCTGGCTGGTGTTGTGAATGGCTCTCTGGGTCGGCAAGAAGCTTTACGCAGCGGGGCTGGCAGTTATGCCAGACTGCATACACTTTGGTGACTGGGAGAAGTCCATTGTGCATGCCTTCTTTCACTGTAGTGTCATACAGGCTGATTTTCATCCTGGAAGCCAGCTCTGTTTGTGCCAATGTGGTACCGCCAATGTCAAATGACCAGCAGTACATGCTCTTGTGCTTGCTCAGTATTATGCGAATGGTTGTGTGAACAACGAGACAGAAAGAGTTTCATGGAGGCAAGAAGTTCTCTTCTCAAGTGGTCTCTTTCTTTAAGCATCAGCTTAAAGTTAAGATCAAGGCGGAAAAAGTGTGTCTCTCTTAGTCGAAATCAGTAAATGTTGGGTGAGAGTTTCGCTATTAGTGTGTGTGAGAGGTGCTGACCTGGAGTGGTTGTTGGATGCAACTTAGGAAAGAGGATTTTGGGCCACTCACTGAAATATCAGTCATCTCAGACCCATTTTAAGGTAAGGTAGATTTTTTGTTTTTGACCTACTTTGTCAAAACTAGCTAGAGTATGCAAGTGTATAGGTCCCCTTTTTTGTCCCACATTTATTTTCTACTTCCCGCCTGCCGTTTTAGGTGACAGATATCTTTGTTCTCTGGTGAGATAAAATATTTCCAATATCTGGCCATTTCACCCAGTTAACCAGGATTTCTGCCACGCCTTCACTTTGGTGTGCGTCCTGATACTAACACGTATTTATATTTTTGTACATAGATTTCATTCATTGTATATATTCATTGATTTTGCATGTATACCCTGCCCCATGATTGGTGTAAATAAATTTCATGCTAGGATTTTCTTTGAGTAAATGAGGTATTTTGGTCACCATGGTGTGAGAGTTAAGTGCAAATGTGTTGTTATGGTGAAAGGAAAATTGTAAGTACAAATGGGTCACTGAGAGTGACAGAGTGACTAGCTAGTTATGAGTTAAGACTAGAGAAGACCAGTCCTTTCCCCCCACACCCCACCTCTCTTCACCCTTGTGGCACATTTTTATGAAAATAAATATTAGGATCAAAGTGTAGTATTCGTACACTGCCTTTTCAATCTTCCCAGTGCTTGATCAAGAGATATTTTTTGGCGTGATCCCATTTCCGCAGTCGATCCATCCTGGAAGACATATCGTCTCACTGACTCTGCCCTGTTCTGGGACTTCAGCTTCGTCGAGTGATACTTTTCGGCGTGATCCCATTTCCATAGTTGATCCACCATAGAAGTTGCATCGTCTCACTGACTCTGCCCTGTTTAGGGACTTCAGCTTCGTCGAGCGATACCTTTCGGCGTGATCCCATTTCCACAGTTGATCCACCCTAGAAGTTGCATCATCTCACTGACTCTGCCCTGTTCAGGGACTTCAACTTCGTCAAGCGATACCCTTCGGCACGATCCCATTTCTGCAGTTGATCCGCCTTTGGAAGACGTATTGTCTCACCAACTCAGCCCCGTTTAGGAACTTCAGCTTGGTCAAGACAATTTGCCCTAAGCATTCGATAACGCTTCAACCCAGCAATCAACTAGCTAATGCCACCAATAACACTTCATCCCAGCAATCAATCAGCTTTCCTGAACAAACAAAACCCTACCGACCAACCTACCAACAATTTAAGTACCAATCTAGTCATCCTGGTCCCAACACCAATCCGGGCACTTCTCCTGACTGTACATACTTGTATATAACACACATTTATTTTTGTAAAAATAAAGATCAACATTTGGTTAAAATATAAGCCTCCACCTTTGTCCCCTCATTGTCTTGGCTGTTCACACCTTTCTTCAAAAACAAATAATCTTGTGGGGGTGACATTTATCAGCCCCGCAACAATAGCTAAATTGTTCAGTATAATTTCCCTTTGAATTAAATGAAGGTCTTATTTGATGGCACAATGATTTAGTAATAATGTGCTTGTGCCATGCATCTTGTCCATATATGATTTGTAAAACTTCAGTAAATTATAAACTTTGCAAGGCCATGCTATAAGGCTTTCACTGATTATCAGAATGAAATTCCAACGCTGTGATTTTGAAGCTAAACTTAATCTTTTAAACTCGTTTCCTCAAAAAAACTTTAATGGTCTTTGAAAAAATATTTTCTGTCATAATTTATGTCAAACCTCAACTTACAAATTGAGTGCAATACCACGGTTCCAAAATCAACATGCCCTAAAGTCAATAGTGGTGAAACATGTCAGATCAAACAACAGTTTCTCCTGCAAAAGGGGGCACAGGTTTGAATCCTACTGGAGAACACATTCTCTTTAATAATTTCTAATGTTCAGGCCAATAGACAAAATAAAATATTGTTTAAAAAAGATAAAGGAAGCATCTACTCAAATATGAGTATCACTAAAAATAACGTTTTTAAAGTAATAAAAATATTAGATTAATATTTTATGATGAATTAAAGATTATTAAAATATACAGGAGAATGTGCAAATATTGTATGTAAATACTACATTTTTTTGTGCATTAGAACCAATGATCCGCGGATACCGAGGGACAACACTGTCGTATCGTACACTATGCAGGGCATGTAACCTTTTGACAGCAAAGCTTTCGTTGAGGCAGCACTACGGAAGTACTTCCGGTTTTTCGTCGTGTTCGTCATTGAGTTTTGCAAAGTGATTTTCTTAAAGACGATAACATCATGGGGAAAGGAGTTACTCGAAAAGTCCGAGGCAGTAAGAAATATAGATATGACATTAACCGGCGAAGAAACAATAAAAAGAAAAAGAATCTTCCAAATATTGATTGGTAAGTTAGCAATTAACAAAAAACACTTAAAACCTGCGTATCTTTTTTCGTTTGTTTTCGTGATTATTCCTGCTTTAAAAAAATGCTATCCACGTGGGTCGTAGTTGTGTAAAAATAGAAAAAGTGAATTTGTTTTTTGTTTAAGTGGTTTCATTTGAATATTTTTTTTTTTAAATCCTTTTTTTTTTTTTTCTAAAAAGTTTTTAAATTTTTCAAAGAAAAAAGAATTTAATTAAATTTTTGTTTGTGGGTGGAGGTTCCTTGTGCGTGTCCAAATTTAATCGTGATTTCATTATCTTATTTTGGAATAAAAATGTAGTTAAAAGAAAATTTATGTGGGGAAAATTAAATACTCGGATATAAACCCCCCCGCCCCCCCCAATAGGTAGGTAGTAATTTTCAAATAATGAATGACGATGGTGATAAAAAAAAACAACTTCAAAAATGTTGGTTGGATGAGGAGATGAAACTTTGATTTGAATGTGGTTGACCGTATTTGATTTTATTTATTTACTTTTCTGTCTATTTTTAACTTTTAAAGTTCAATGTCGATGGTCAAGGCTCTCCACAATTTCCTGTCATTTATTGCTTTAAGTAACTTTTTAGCCCTTCACCACCCCTCTTTCTCTTTGTTTTACTGTCCATTCAAAAATCAAAACTCATTTTGGTGTTTTCTCTTACCTTTTTTAACACTCCTATAAGTTCTATGACTTATTGTGTGTGAGTGCTAAATTCTCCTGACACTCTTCATTTATGTGTCCAATAAACTTTTTAGTTGTTTCCGATTGTAAACATTAGCTTTCTAGGAGAGAAAAAATTAAAAGGACGAAAATGACTATCTTGGTTGACTTTTTCTTTTTTAAATGGCTAGCTAGTATGAAGCCTAATTGCTGCCATGATTGAGTACCAGATAGTTAAGCTTAGTAGAGAGCACCCACTGTGGATTGAACTTGTACATTCAGATTGGTTTGCAAGATGAATTTTCTAACCATTATTGTGCCACATAAGTGCTCTCAAACTAATGACCCAAGTGTTCTCTAACCACTGAGCGGAAATAACTTGTATTAATTTAGTTTGTATTAATAAGTATTGAACTTTATACCCTCATCCACCAAAAATTGCTTTTGAGCTAAACATTTGGAGTCACTTTTTAGTTTGTTGAGCTGTCATGTTGCTATACATAAAAAATATGACCCCCCCTGCCCCCAGACAAAAGCATATGCTTTTATTTTAGAAAAAAGGTGTGAATGGGGATGGGTAATCATGCTTTTTATGTATATGCAAACAAGGAGGAAGCTTAACATAGCATCAAGAAGTGGCAGCTGAAATTTCTGGGACACATAATGAGAAAGGAGGGCTTGGGGAATCTGATACTCACAGGGTAGTTAGAGGGAAAGAGAGACAAGAGAAAGCAATGGGTGACATACCTTGTGGGCTTAAGCAAGTAGATGGCAGAACAGGGTCTGGGAGAAGCAGCAAAAGGACAAAACATTAAAAACTACAAGGGATGGAAGAAGTGGAGAGCCATGATCACCTACGTCCTGAAGGTACATGGCACATGAAAGAAAAACATGACAACCCCAAACAATGAGTGTTAAAGAAAACTAATTTAAAAGCACTAATAATAATTGTTTTTCTTTTTTGAAGTATGCCTGTCTCCTAGGATAGGTGACTAGTTAATTCCTGTTGCAAAAACTAACTTGACCTATTTGTGTTTCATTAACAGTAACACTCACAAAACCATGCAACTATGAGTAGACAGTATTTACAGTTTTTGGAATCAAGTGCATGATCAACAGTTGAACAAAGCCTGTACACTCAAGACCTTGTTCAGCTTGGGAATACCAGGTGCTGTAAGCTTGGATGTGCAGTTAGTGTAATTGATAATGGCTCAAAATTGTTAATCTGAATGCCAAGTTACAATTCCAGTTGGGTTCATTATATTCACTTGTGTGTAAATACTCTTGGGAAAGGCATGAATCCACCTTCTCCCCCAGCTATGGGTTAATTAGTAAGACTTGTATCTCTAAAACTATTATTATTGCCAAAAATAAAATTGCATAGAAAATATTTAGATTTTGACATTAAATAATCCATAGAGGTTGATATGCTACTAAACAACCAACCAACTTCAAGCAAGTCCTCGATCACAATGACTTGTGACATTCTGTTAGCACAACATTTGACAGCTTCTGAACAGTTTCGCTCACAAAACTTTTGTCAACCCATGTTATGGTTTTCAGACACTTTTCAATGGTGCCACACACTGGGATAATCTTTCTAAGACAGTTTTATTAAGACAAAGTAATCTCCTTAACAACTAGAGATCTTTGTGAGGTTTAATTCTGGGTCTTCTGGTTGGAAAACTAATGTTCTAACAACTTGGCTAGATACTCACTGAATATCATCTCCAAATGCAACCAGTACATAGGTATATAAAAATTACTGGCTTGGATTGAGGAATTGGAGGACTGATTTTGAATTCCAGTCAAATCCATTACATCACTTACATGCTAATACCCTTGGGAAAGGTATGAAACTGCTTTACCTCATCAGTCCTGTATTGAAAGATACATGATTGCCTAAGTATGTATCATGTATGGCACATAACTGACTAGCCAAAGTACACCAATCTAAGATATTATTAATGACTAGCAGTAGAGCCCAGCGTTGCCCGGGGATGTAACAGTAAGAGATAGATCAAGTATCGACTATCATAAAGACTGAAAAATAAAATTGACAAAGATTATTGTTTAAGGTTGACGGACATGCATGTCTTAATTAGTTTTTTTTTTTTGTTTTGGGTTTTTTTTTTTTTTTTGTTTTGTTTTGTTTTTTTTTTTTTTTTTTTTTAATGAATTGGTCAAACCCAAACAAAAACATTGTTTTCAATTGTTATGAGTCTATCGATTGAATAGAATTTTATTATAAACAATTGTCTTGTAAGTGGAATTTTTAAAGCATTCTGAATGTAAAAATAAAGAAAAAAAGTGTGCAAGACAATAAGAAACACTACCTGCCCCCAAAAAAGTGAAGTTTTGTTGAAATCTGTTGAAAAATGTAGGTAATCCGATCCAATATATAAACGTACAGACACACACACACACACACAATCTGCGTTTTATAATAAGATATTATTTTTTTATATTTAAAATATTTGAATTTTTTTTTTTTTTTTTTTTTTAGAAATTCCAGACAAGTGCAGTATTATTAAAATTACACTAAAAAGAAATTTAGTTAGTAAAAATTCTATAAAAAAGAAAAACTCAATTATAAATTTATATTAATGAATTGCCTTCATTTAATCACCCAACTTTGTCTGCCAGGATGTCCACTGGGTGGCATGGCATGACAATCAGCAGCATAAAAGGAAAGGAGCCACACTTTTATTTTTTTTTTCTTCTGCTCTGTGATGTAGCAGTGACAAGATGGAATTTATTTCGGGAGGCGGGGTCTTTCTCCTCGTAAACAGATTACTTAATTTCTCACAAATCATATGGACATCACATACACATGCTCCACAGCTAAGTACATAGAAGAAAAAAAAGAAAGAAAACATTTAATTGTTATAATTTTTTATTTGTGATCTAAATTGTTCTCAATATAAATGTATATGTAAAATTCTTCCACGTGTTGAAATATTTTGAAGGTTTTCATTCTAAACAGCAATAAGTAATAACTCCTCCCACAACAAATTGATGTCCTGGGTATGACGATAAACTGCATCCAGCAGCAAGGCCTCTGATCAGGAGGTTTTGAGGAGCGTGGAACCGCCTCTTAGTTGCTGTTGTTCCCAAGTCAACCCTGACCCGGAGTGATATCAACCGTTAGGGTCCCAGCTATGGATAAATAGTTTCCCCCCTCCCTTGATCTGGAGTTGGAATACTGGGAAAGTGTAAGAATGGATTTTTTGTAATAATAATACCATCAACACAAATTGCAGTATATAAAGAGCACATTCACAAAACCTGATTTCAAAAAACTAAAATTTCCCCTAATTGGAGCCCCCTGTTTGCTGTGGGTGGCGACCCGTGATGCCTGGGGATGGAGCCATGGTGATTGAGTGACTCCTGATCTGGTATAAAATGACCAGGAGTTTCCACAACGCATCACTTCATGTCCCTACCTGGGATAGACAGACGAATAGAATAGCTCAATCCATTCCAATCGGCTAGTAACATAGTGGCAAGGTCTAATCGGTATGATAGATAATGGGTCCAACAGGGCCACAAAACCTTACATCATACTATACTTGGGTAGATATAGTGGGGGAGTGCAAGTGCTCGTATCCACTCTCATCACCACTATACTGTCTGTGTAGCCTTGGCAGATTAGGGCAAATGGGATTAGTCTCCCCTGATAGTGTCCCTTAAGAAGGAATTCTGAGGTGGGTGGGGAGCACAGTGAATACAAAGATTAAAATTATATGGCTATCTCTTATAAGTGAACCAAGAGATGATATGAGACTTCTGAAAATGAAATAGAAAAAAATCAATTTCCAACTTTCATTGTTGTAGAATCAGTAGAGAGTTATATATCAGAAGCGTCTCCTTTTGTATTGCAAAGGGTTATTTCAGAAATGATCAAACCACAATCTGTTAAAAAAAAATTAAAAAAATAATACTCTTATTAATTCAAGTGATATCCAAAAAAGACGCAGAGAAATTGCTAAAAATAAAGCAAATTGACAGCAATAAAGTCAAGGCCTACCCCCATCAATTTTTTAATTCATCAAAAGGAGTAATAAAATACCCAGAACTGTCACTTTGTTCATCAGAAGAAACTGAAAATGATGACACCCTAAAAAGACAAGGAGTAACAGATGTTAAAAGAATGCAAGTAAAAAGAAATGACACAGTAATAAACACGAACACATACATTTTGACATTCAACAAACTGACTCTACTAAAAGAAATAAAGAAAGGATACACAATAGCCAAGGTAGAGCCACACATTCCTAATCCCCGTAGATGTCATAAATGTCAAAAGTTTGGTCATCTTCAAAATGTTTGTCTGAGAACATCAGTCTGTCCAAGATGTGGGGAACCGGAAACTGAGCATGATGAATCACCTTGTGAAAGGCCTTCTTTATGTTCAAACTGTAAAGAAAAACATCCAGCAGACTCCAAAGAGTGTAACATTTGGAAAAAGGAAATAATTAGAAGAAAATACATACAAAATATCTCATTCCAAGAAGCCAGGAAACAGGTTGAATCTAATTCACTTCAAGCATCATATGGAAATATCACTAAAATATCAAATCAACAAAAAGTCATCCAAGAAAACAATGCATTAAGAAGCCAAGATCTTATAACTCTTATTAACGAATTAAAAAGTTTAATAGAACTACTAAAATGTAGTATGTAACTCATAAATCAAATGCCCATTGACAAAAAAAATCTTGTCCCATCAACCTCGAAAAAAAAAGTCTCTACATGTACAAAACAATTAAATCCAAAAATTCAAAACCAAAGTACAAAAATCCAAGAAATAGAAACCTCTAAATTAGGTACCTCCACGAGATCGCTAAAAAAAAAGTATAGCATGATGAAAAAAAACTCCAAAATTGACGAAGACAAAATTTTATCGTCTAAATGTTTATGTTATTAAGAGGAAAGATCAAAGTATTTTTGGGGTATTTTTTCCCATTTTTTAATCATTCCTAGCACATCCGAAATTTTCATTAAAAATCTTGTTTTTTTTTTTTTTTTTTTTTTTTTTTTTTTTTTTTGAGTCAGCAAATTGACCATTTTTTCCATTTTATAAAAAAAACTGAAATCTAAATTTGAAATTCTTTTTAAATATCAATTATCATTTTTTCAAAACTTGTTTTAAGAAAATCGGAAATTATAATGTTTATTTAAAATATTTTGAACCAAGCTTAACTTAGCTTTTTAAGTCAAAAAGATGTAATTTGAAAATAAAACAAAGCAGGTCATAAACTTTCGTGTCACTTTTCAGGTGATGAATGACGTATTGATGGATTCCGTGAGCTTAATTTGTTCTACAGAAGGAGAAAAGTGAAATAATTCACATTTCAGTGAACAAATTATTTACCTTGTTATTTTTAAAGAAAACTTTCAAAGCTCTATTTTTTTTTTTTTTTTTTTTTTTTTACTTAGCTTTCACCTTTACATTTACAATGGTTTATGGAAAATATATTATAAAGAAATTAAAATAAGACTGTTAAGAGTGAGATTAAATTTCATATTTCATAAAGAAATATTTCATCTAATTATTTTATAGGTACCTTTCTTATGAAATTTTTATCAGAAGTGTACATAAAATACTATAATTTTATGTACATTTATTACATTTTACTGTGTTATTTGTATTTCCATTCATTTTATTATTAATTTTGATATTTCATTTATGGAAAAATGTCATAACTGAGATTAATATAAAAATAAGATCATATAAATTTCATAAGATGATACTGATACTTGTAGGTACCCTTCTCAGTTGAAATTGAAAAATCAAATTAACTTCTCCACACGTGTTTCGCAAAAGTAAAGGCCTTAACAGCGGAGAACAATGCTTAACTCAAATAACACAATTGTATTCTGGTTGATCTTCCGTACTTTATAATTACAGCCTGATTATAAACACAAAATTACATTTCTTAATTACTGCGGATCTTCTGATTAGTCAAAATGATACAATTTACAATGCGCTAAAAAAAAAAAAAATCTATCTCATAAGGAGACTTAGGAAACCTGATGCGGCTTTTAACTAATTTTATAATATTTTAACAACTTAAAATGTAAAAATCTATTATAATTAAAAATAACAAATAATTGTATTAAAAATTCATTTTTTATTGAAAAAATTTTTTGCTTTCAGAAAATATTGTCCATATTCATAAAAATAACTAAAAGCAAATAAAAGCATTTGAAATTAAATAATATCTTTTGTTTTATTGAGTTTTGTATGTTACAACTCAGAGCTGATTTTCAGGTAGGGGCGGTCCAATTAAAAACAAAAAAAAAACGATTTGCATTCCTCAAAGCCTTGTGCTTTTTAACTATTGTAATGACTAAACCCGATACGATCGAATTTCTAGCGTTTTCATAGAATTAGTTATGGGGGAGGTAATAAATATTTAAAAAAATATTTCTGCCATGACTGTAATAAAAAAAAAAAACATATTTATAATAATTTCAATCATCTGTGAATAGTTCCTGAAAGTTTCATTAACATCCGACAATTATTTATATTTTTGCAAGATTTTCCAAATTAATGTGTGTCATACCAAAAAAAAAACGTGCTAAAAATTGTCTGTGTTATTTACTAGTTCCACTGATACAAAGAGAAACAAGGTTTTTTTAATCAAAATTTAGAATGTTCTAAAAAGAAGGAAAAATTTTTAAAAACAATTAAAAAAACTTTGGTCTTTCCTCTTAATAATAACATAAGCATTTAGACGATAAAATTTTGTTTTCGGCAAGGTTGGCATCTTTTTCATCAAGCTATGCTCTTTTTTTAGCGATTTCATGGAGGTACCTACTCTAAATATCCTCAAGAGAATCAAAAGGTACATCAAAAAATAACTCAACTTTTAGTGAAGAATCAAGAGAAATGGACATAGAGGAACAAAACTTTAGCCCATCACAAACAAGGGAATGGTCATCATCTATACAAAGATCATTAAAAGAACCTAATGGAAAAACAAACCCTATATTGTCAACCGCAAACAAAAATGACTCTACATCTACAAAACTATTAAACCCAAAAAATCCAAATGAGAAAAAAAATTCAAGAAATAGAAACATTGAAACATTATCAGGAGAATGAAAAGATACAAAAAAAATAACAAAACGGTTATTGAAGAACCAAGGAAAATGGACATAAAGGAACAAAACTGTATCCCATCACAAACAAGGGAAAGATCATCTAGACAAAGTTCATTAAAAGAACCGAATGATAAAACTAAGGGAGCAAAATCAAACAAGAAAGTAGAAACAAAATATAACAAACAAAATGCTAATAGTCTGTAGAATATAGAAATGATGGACATGTAAAAATTCATAATCATTGATGCAAAATCTTATTCAATGGAATTGTAACTGGGGTCAAAACATTATGAAAGTATAAAAATCGGTTTTAATACCAGAAATACTTTGTAAAAAAATTATTACCAGCAATACATTTTTGAAAAAAAAAATATTACCAGCGATACATATTTGAAAGAAAATTATTATCAGAAATAGATTTTTTGAAGGAAAAATATTACCAGAAATAGATTTAAAAAAAAAAATATTACCAACAATAAAAATTTTGTTGGCATTAAATAACCCATTGAGGTTGATATGCCGTAAAACCAAACCAAATCAAACCAAACCCACTACAAATTGATCAAAAGCAATCTTGTCCACTAAAATAGTGTAGCCACACTTTGCTATGAGCGCTTAGTCTTTTTCTGGATTCTTGCTTATAATATTTCCAAATTATCAAAAAATGCATCAACCTTAAAATATTGATTATTTAGATGTCTACTTTATATAATTAAACAAAAATAGACTGGAGGGAGAGCTATGTTAAAATTTTTTTTTAAATTTCAGTGGAAATCAGTTAACTAACTTTTTTTTTTTTTTTTTTTTTAGTAACTGTTTTCATTATATTCCCAAAAAGAAAAAGGCTTTTTTAAGTTTCTCTTAATTCTGTATTTGCAGTCCTCAAATCAAGAAAGCCTGGGACATGAAAAAGTCATTAAGATCCAATCTTGAAGACATGGGACTTTGTTTTGATCCAAACAAAACTTTGCCCATTCCAAAAACAAAGGTAAATATTTTTTTAATTTCTGTAAAAATATCACAGCTTTATTTATCTCTTATTTTTTCCATTTATTTATTTTTGTTTTAAGCAACAAACTGAACAAAAAACGCTTCAAATGTAAAAAAATTCCAAGGAAATTGAGTTGTTTATTTATTTGTAATTGAGTTGTTTATTTATTTGTATTCTTGTTTTTGTTGTTACCAAGTGTGTGTGTATAACATATACAAATATAAGTAAAAAATGGTCACTTAGTTTACATAGCCATAAATCTTTATTTATTCAGAAATGATACTTTTGCAAATTTGAAATTGTTGTCTTGTTTGTTTTTCCTTCATTGAAGTCCTTTTATTTTCTTGGTTTGAATAACAAGACATTTATAAGGGGATACTGAAAGGTTCTCAGCCTAACCGTAAAAAGATTTTTGGGGTGAATAGAAGGAAGAACATCAAATCACTTATCCTGAGTATTTTGAATGGTGCAAACAAAAAAAAAAAAACACAAGACTCTTACTCAGGTTGGAAATTTGAAAGAAATTTATATTTATTAAATGACATAACACAGAATATGAAACTTACAAAAGAAGATTGCATAAAATTTTCCTTTGTGAACCAAATACTTAAGCATGATAATGATTCTAAATAAAATTATTTTGGTCACTTAAAAAACAATTATCAACAAAATATTCACTTATATCCATACAAAAAAAGAGTTGATAAGGAAGACTTTTTCACAGACGTTGGGTTTCTAGTTTTTTCTTTTTAGACAACAGTTTAGTTTTACTGACTTGAAATTCAACAATAAGATAAATCTCAAATTTTCATAAGTTTGAAATCGGGGTTAATACCTTTAATATTTTGACAAGCTTTCATGAACAGCTATAAAAAGATAATTGTTTGGTTAAAAGTAATTTAGACATATTATGTCTGTTTATTTTAGTTTTAATCCTTTCAAATCCACAAATTAATTTCTTGGTGGCTGTAGAAAACTGATCAAGAAAAATTCCAAAATTTTCTTTTAAATATTTTTTTATTTTCCCCAAGTACTTTCAATCTCATCTGAGACCATCTTCAGGTATTGCATGTCTATGGATGTGTTATGCATTAACACTGTAAATTCAAAACTTTTTTTTAAGATTTAAAAAAAAATTCTAGAAGCCCTTTATATAAAAGAATTGCAGCCAAAAATAGTCAACTCTGAGTATAGCAATAAAGTTAAATGTTCGTAGCAGAAAGTGTTATATAAAAAATACTAAATTAAAATACTATAATTAAATCTTTAAAAAAAAATTTTTTAAATCTTTTTATATATGAATCTTTATATAAACCGTTAGTCTTCATTTTTTTTTTTTTTTTTTTTTTTTTTAGTGGTGTCAGACTTGGATCAAAATTTTATTCAAGCCATTTTTACCATCTTGTTTCATATTGGCATTTTTATTTAAAGAAACCATTACTAACATTCTTTTAATAAATGCTTTTCAAAACTCTCCCATCAAAAGAAAGTTTAATAAATAAACATAGTTTGTTTATTATATAAATCTTTATATCTTGTGAGGTAATGACTTCTTTTTCTTTTTCAACCAAATGCACTGCATTCTACCATCTCTTTGAGTATTTAATTTCCATAAACCTTTTCACTGTTATTTTCTTTTTAACATCATTTAATTATAACTTGTGAATATTTCAGTACTTAAACTTTCTAGCATTATATTAATGTTATAAAAATAATCTGCTTTTCTATCCAAATTAAACTGTAAATTCTCAATAAATCTGCAGCCTTTCATCTATCCGTAGAAAAAAAATGCATCCATTTTGATAATCTTTTGAATTTGTGATACCTTATTTTTGTTGCTATAAAAAATGACTTTTCCTTTTTTATTTGATTGCTTTCCATTCATTTTATTTATTTATTTTTATTTGAAGGATATTTTAAAATGTGGAACATTAGAAAACTATGAAAAGATGGAAGTTGATATAGAAAAAAAAAGTAAGAAAAAGGGCAAAAAACATCACGTTGTCAAAGGTGAGTTGATTTAAATTGACTTTTTTTCTAATTACAAATTACTTCCAGCTTTTTTTTTTTTTCCCCTGAAGACTCTTAAGCATTTCTATTGATAAAAGGTCACTAACATTCCAAGATTTATTCAATTTGAAGCGAATCTGTGTGTTGCTTTTGAGATTACTGCCCTGTTGCAACTGGTTCATCTAAACAATTTTCATCAGGTATGTAATTTCTAAGAAAAGAAAGCATTTTTTTTTGGGGGGGGGGTAGTTAACAGCAATGTGGCAATGGACCAATCAGTTTAGAATATATTGGTTAAAATATTGTCACAAGATAATTTCTTGAGTTGGCCAAACAAATTTTAGGAAAGATTGCTCATCTTCCAAGGCATCACTCTGAATACACTGTAAAAAAAAAAAAAAAAATTTTTTTTTTTTATGTAATTGAAGGTGGAATATAAACTTAGGTACAATACAAAAGGAATGAAGAGAAATAGGTGGGAAAGGAAGATTGTATTACACAAACCTTCCAATTGCAGAAGGTCTCTGTCTATATTTCTGAGATGAGGTATTATGTACACTATTTACATTATTCGGACTATTGTCCTCATCTTTGTCGCCATATTATGTTTTGTTCCTCAAGGACACCTGGCACAGTGGATAAAGGCGTTGATTAGATCCAGTGACTTGACCCAAAGAGTGTGACTTCAATATCCGGTTAAGGCATTGGAGAACTTGTAGAGGGGAATTAACAGGAGATAACTGATAACTGACATTCATTAAACATGGAACTAGAACAGTCTACACCAGCGAGCGAAATAAAGGGTTCAGTTCGACATTCCAACCACCTGAAGAAGGCCGGAGGGTACAACGGCCAAAACATTGTAATAATAAATATGGCGACAAAGATGAGGACAATAATCCGAATAATGTAAACAGTGCAGAAGGTCTGCTTTTCAAGAAAATCAACATTTTAAATCCACACTTTTATCTGGGCAGCAGAATGAAATATCTACCTTGATATTTACAAAATCAAAATTGCGAATGTGTGGCAAACAGGTATTCAGGTTTTAACATTCTTTTATAGTAAATATTTTATTTTCAAAGTGTTAGGGGAGGCTAATTTCTTTTCTCTATAAAGGACTATATCTCAAAATACAACCGAGTTACTTCCCTTGTTTGCAAGTCAAGCGCGGCACTTCTGAATTGAACATGGTGAGACGCTGATACGCACGTGGAATTCATGGTTTCAATCCAAACAAATCCTTGCTGTTCTCAGACAGTACATGAATAAAAGTTGTTTTATTATATGTTAAAATACATTTGTCTTTATTTCCATTCGTTTTTTGTTCATCCCAACAACCTGGGATATAACACAAAGGAATAAAGTTCTTCGTACCAAACGGAAAGGAAATTTAAGTTTTTTTCTTAAATTAAATTTTTAGAGATCAATAACTTAGGCACAATCAATCAAAAGACTTGAAATTCAAGTTTGTTTTATAACAACATAAAAGTTTTTATCAATGACTTCATTGAGGAAGCATCTTTACTACAGTTTTGGTTGCTGGGTCCTTCAGAGAATCTAAATAGAATCATTTATTTTGTTTCATGGTGGTAGTTATTAGGTATATTGTTTGCTGTTTCTTAGGCATTCTGAATTTATAATTACCAATTGCATTTTCTCTTAAGCTAGGGTTATTGTCTATCTCAAGGACTTTGGAATTTTGAAGCTTTAAAATTATTTTGCATATGTTTCTTTCATTTTTCTTCTTGTAGGTCTCTGGTTGTTTGGTGTGATGGGCCTGTAAAATAGTTACTACTAAATTGATCAAAACTCAAGTAGTTATTTTTATTAATTTTTCATCTTGTTGATCAATAAGCAAGTTGGGATTGCTCAGAAATAGCTTCTGATTAGAATTGAACTCTCATCCTATAGAGATGAACAGTATCTCTCTCTTACACCTTTACTAATATGGACATGTATAGACTAAAGATATATATATATGCTCAAATACCATGATCCCCTACACCGATCTCAGAATAATCATTAATGCATTATCAAAGAATGACAGAAACAATAAACCGGCTGCCTAAACAACCAATTATACATCAAACATACTATATAGAAGAAGAGCATCAAAAACTAAAAGCAAGGAAAGATGAAGTAATGTCCAAACTTCATATTAGACATGCTCAAGAGCCACTTCCAATCTGTACAACATAACCAACTATACACAATAAAACACATAGTAACAAATTGTAGTGACATCAGCCAAATCTGTTTAAAATACTATCAAACAACCAATATGAAAGAACACTTTCAGGAGATTAATCCATACAATTTCTTAAAACTTCTTAAATAATTTAAACTGTATTCCAAAATATAACTTCAACAAAACTACAACATAAAACAGAGATATCATCACCTCTAGTAATCATGTCCACACAAACAAGTATATGCCCAATTTTAACTTGTCTAAAACATTGCATTTTCTTTATAAATTATTCTTTCCCTTCATTGTTGCAGTGTTCTGGATATTTTATGTTTCAAATCCATGCTGCTAAACAGATTTCTGAATGGTAAAATAAAAGCAAGAATAAATAAAAAAAAAAAAAAAAAAAAAAACATGGAAGTGCTTTGTCTGACATTCAGATATTATATAGATATTTTCATTTGGAAATTTAAAAAAAATAAAAATGGCTAAAACAAATATTTTGGGTCTCATCTGTGAAAGTTGTGGCATCACACTGTACTATCACTACTTTGCTTAATAGTGCAATTATTAAATTCAACAACACTAATCAAGTAATTTATTGTAATAATTTTCACTGATCATTTATTTGGTTGTGATTTTTGCTGCTTTTGATTTTATTCTTGTTTTCAGCTTTTAAATCCAAGTTTGTGTAAATTTGTAATTTAAGTTTTACAAATAAACTTAATAGATAATTAATAAACGGTATCTTCTTGAAAGTGTAGGTAGTGTCATGATTAGTGGCTTAGGAAGAGAAATTGGTAAGCTGAGTTCACTTTTACACAAATACCATTGGGAAAGGTCTGAATTTCTCCTCTCCCCTAGCTATGGGTTAAATATGTAGGGCAGATTGTGTTTTCTTGCTTTGAGGTGGCAACCAGTCTAAGAGAAGGAAAACTAAATTTAAAACTCTGCCTGAATAGAGATGAGCTATTTATACCTAGACACATCACTGCTTCTGTGACTGCAGCACATTTGGTGCTTCTATGACCCCATGGGTCTGGTGACATGACAATCATCTATGAATAAAATGCAGCTGTACCTTTTTGTTCTTCCAGTTAAGAATATTTACAATCTGTTAGCTAGGTTTTTATTTTTTATTTTTTTTAACACTTTACGCCAACATTTTCTCTTTATAGAACTAGAGGAAGAAGCTAACCAACCAAGTGTCCGGCCACGTTCCATGCCAGAACAAGAAGTCAAATATTGTATATACATGATGAAAAAATATGGTGAAAACTATGAAGTAAGTAAATGATTTAATAATTTTGGTCACACTTAAAAACTCAGTTCATTTTTGTGAAGAAGGAAAAAAAAGAAAAAAAAACTTAATTCTGTGAAAGACTAAATATCTAATAAGAAATTAAAATATTTAAAGTAAAATGTATTAACAAAAAAAAAAAATTATGAATTGTAATTTTTTTGTAGTTAGCATCACTCAGGCCTAAAATGGCTTTATTTTTTTTAGCATGCATATCTTAATTTTAATTTATAAAAAGATTTTTTATTAAATGTGACAAATGCACTTTTTATTTGTAATTAAATTTGTTTTTGCATTTTATTTATATATTCTCATATATATGAAAAGCCTCTTTTCTTTAAGACTTTTTTTTCTTTTATTGCCGATAGGCTATGGCTAAAGACTACAAGAATTATTACCAAGACACACCCAGTCAAATCAAAAAGAAAATCAACAAATTAAAAAACATGCCAGAGCAATACAAAGCATATTTACAATAATAAAAAAAAAATCAGATTTTTCTTTTGTTTTGTTTTTTTGTTTGCTTTCTTCTGCCTTCCATTTTTTTTCTACCAAGCGTCTGAAATTTATCAACTGCATGGTTTTAAACATTTTATAGACTAGCTAATATTTGTCATAAATCAGTTCCAACATTATTAATTCATTATGGCTTATTAATCTGCAAAAGAATTTTAAAGAAAAAGACAAGTTTATCACACTGACACATGTTGAAAACCTTACGGTATCAAGTTATCGCCAACTTTTTTTTTTTTCTTGAGATTTACAAACTCTACTTTTCGTTCAATTGTGCAAACCAATTGATGAAATTTGAGAAAGTTAAATTTTTGAAAAATACTTTGACAAAAATCCTACTTTGGTTTTTACACACCCTAGTAAAAGCAACTGTACCCCCTTACCTCTTTGCACTTGTCCCCAAAATGTGAGTTCGATCCGTCAATGTATGGCTATTTTCTAAATGTTAATCTTTTATCAACAGCTTATTAATACTGTCTTTGTATAAATATTTGTTTGTCTATCTATGTCTAAAATTCTGTGGCTTCTGTTAGTCTATTGTTAACTCATTTTGGTGATTTGATACATTTTGATCATCACCAACTTAGTCAAGGGATGATATTTCTTGAATGTATGGAAAGTCATTAGTATGTATGGTTTCAGTTTGTTTATTTCACATCTGGTTAAATCAAAAAACTTCCCATGTTGGGAACCAAGATTTTGGTAGAAGAGCATCTCATGAGGTATGCATTTAGTAGTTGCATATAAAAATATGGACACACAGAACATTCACTTTCCAAACATGAGATCAGGGTTCAAATCTCACCTTGATGAATTTGTCAGGAAGGTAATTTCTTGATGTTATGGCCTGGGGGTGATCTCGGTGTGCAATACCTTTGGAAAGTACCCGAAGGCCAGATCATGGGTTGACCCAAGCCATGTAATTGAAATTAGACAACGATTATGGAAACAGTCAATGGAATGGTTGTGCTATGACAAAGTCATCACAACCAAAACCTTGTCCAGATTGTTAATCATGCCAGATAATGTGCCCTCTCCTACAAATTGTAATTAAGGTCTATTCAGCATAGTTGCAGTATAAAACAGGTTCTGTAGGTATTGAACAAACAAATGTGTCTGTGCTGGCATCTGCAATAAGGATGGGCTAGCTGACAGACATGCTTAGATATGAACAACCAGTTATTACTATAGAATATAGCAAATTGAATAGAGGAATTCTGGCAGCATATCTTCTTAATGATGTAGACACCAAGTTTATCATTCTCCATGGCATTCTATCTTGCCATTGCCTGACTGATGGTTATAATGCATGGTCCTACTTGTATGTAATCCTTTCTCTTGGAAGAACCTTCTCAGTTTTCTTGATATTAACCTTTAAGCACACTGTATTATTAATATTACTTCTCTTTTCATTGCCTGTCAATTGCAGCATCATTAGTGTTAATTTTACTTAAAGTTGTTTTGTTGCCATAACAGGATATGACAACACAACTATGAAACTCAAATTCAGAGATCAGTCACCTTCGGTGGCAGGATAGACATTTTGTACAGCAAAGGAAGTCACATACATAGTGATAGAGGTGATAAGAGGTTAATAGATCAAGGAGGAGTGTGAACCGTCCAATAGGCAAATCTATAAAATTCCTCATGAGGTCCCATATAAACATACAGGAGTTTTCCTATCCCATGTTTAAAAATTGAAATGGAGAATTTTTTTTTTTTTAAAGCTAATTTATATATGCCTGAGGTGCTTTCGTATAAGGTCAGAGTATAATTAAAACAAATGCCACAGACTATAAATTTGATGTACTTTCACTGAGATTAATATCTTAAACATCAAGAGGAAGAGGAGACTACATTTTAATGTGTTTTTATTTTGAAGATTTGTATTTCATCTCCAAACAATGAATCAAAAGAAAAATATCAAGAATAAGCAACAAGAATTGATTTCAAACAATTTTATTTTGTATTGATGGTTACAGGTTTTTAAGATAAAAATCTGCAATTCTTCAGCCCACAATAGTTTTGGTACTTTTCTTACTGACCAGCAGTAGATTATTAACTTTTCTTTTCCTGGTCACTTTCCAAACAAGAAAAAAAAAAAATCTTAGGTGTTTAATACCAGGGACAGGTTAGAAAGTCTTTTAAAAGGGGGTCAAGAGTGCAGAATTAAATGAGATGATTTTAATGAGCTTGAGAAATGGGTCAGAAAATTCCCCAAAATTCATCTATTAGCTACCTAAGTGAAATAGAAAATAACAGATGTACAATATTACTAGCATCAAATTTTGAAGATTAGTTACAGCTTAGTGTAAATTACAAGATGTTTATGTAACTCGTATCAGACATAAGAATTTCTATTTCATAATGATTACATAAGTTCTGTTAATATTGACGGCATTTGCAATAATATCTAAGCAAACTTTTCCAAAGTTTATACATTTTCTGCTCAAGCAGGTAAAAAGCTTAACAATAGAGAGAGGGGGGTGGGGGTGATAATTTTGTATTTGTTTTAAGCAGTTTAGCATTAAGTCATTGAAAATAAGTTTACTAACAACAGTGCTATTATATACAGAAAGTAATATCTATAACTGATCTTTAATGTTAAGTCAATGTAAAAAGTTACATCTACCAATAACATTGCCATTAAAATCACATCAAATTAATGAAAGTTTAATGTAAAAGTTAAGCTAAAACAAATGACAATGTTTAGTTTAACACAAAAGCTAATTATCAGTATTTGCTTGTATACTCAAATATGCTACTAATTACTCCTGTATAATATGCACTGACTTTGAAATTAAGTAATTAGAAATTATAAACTTTTTATCCAGTTTGTATTAACTAAATTATAAGAATTTTTGTAGTTTACATTGTCAAAACAATGTTCTTTACATAAATGTTGGATGTTAGGATGAACAAGTCCTAGTTTATTTGCAACAAGTGAATTGCAGTGGCTAGGAGTTAGAAATTAATCACTGACGGACGATATTTGTTGACCAAAAGTTTGTTATATGTACATGGCTATTGGGAGCCGAGTAAAGCATCTCTAAAAGAAAAAAAAAAAAAAAATCAAAGTCACAAACACTGAATGATAGGATGTGAATTTTTTTTCTTTTTTATGCAATATTCATTTAGTGATTTTAATGTATTAATTTGTACCATAGATATAATTTTTGGTCAAACTGACCCAAATATGACAATGCTCCTAGCTGGTTATAAAGTGCATCTGAAAATTTTATGTGCAGAGGGTTGTATTATACACAAATAATTACAGTATCTGGTTTTACACTCACTAGATTTTTGCATTTGATATCAGTTACATTTAAGTAAGCAAGAGTATTAAATTATGCAATATTTAATAGGCATATGGGTAAGGGGACAAATCATTTTAACATGCAAATTTGACAATTTAAAGTATTGTGTAGTAAAGTATATATAGTATTGAGACAATTATAAATTTCTCTCCATAATTTGGGCTAGTAATTTTTTTTTTTTTTTTTTTTTTAAGTGGCTTTTTATTACAACTTTGGCTGTTAATCTACAAGGAATACAGTGCAGATCAGAAAATAGATAAGCTGCCAGTGCAAATTGAACTTGCATCCCCTTTTGTTTCAGAAGTTTTATTGAACACCTCAGCTGTTTAAACCAAGTTGGCTATGAGAACTCAATGACTTTGCAGAAGGTTAACTTTTTTTTTATGAAAGTAAAATTCAAAATATTGGTTGACAATGTTTCATGTTTTTTTTTTCCTCCTATTTCTATATGAATTTAAGTTTGTAATTTACTTACAATTGTGACCAATGAGAAGAAATACAGAGACAGAAGACAAAAAAAATAAAAATATCTTGAAAGGATTTAGATTTGTCTTCTGCAGTTGAGCGAATGTACTCACTGAAAGCCTTTAGACATTAAATATCTTTCGTGCCATTACACCCTGCAGATAAAAAGAGGATAAAATTTATAATCATCACATCTTCATTGTATAAGCTTTGATAAAAAAAAGTGTGCAGATGGAGGGAGAGAGAAAGTGCTATTAATTCCAAAAATATATCCCCAATCCAAATAATAGCCATGCAAAATTTTTAAAAAATAAATTTTTAAGAGGAAAAAAAAAAAAAAAATTTTTAAGAGGGAAAAAAAGAATTTTTTTTTTTTTTGCAATATTTAAGGCATACAGAATTTTCATTTATCTTGGAATACCTTCCCCTCCACCATTTTTTTTCCTCACGTCATGGTGCTTCAGAACATAAGTGATAATAGTTCTCCACTTTCCTTTTTAATTGATTTGTGATTACCTTTCTTGGGAAAGGTATTGGAGGGGTGGTTTCTTGCTTTCTACAGTGGTGAGTTATGGGTAATTCTAAACAGGTTAGAACATCAAGACAACCTTACTATTTTACTCTAAGATGGATTCCTGCCTTTTCCAAGACTATTAGTGCAAAGTGAATGCAATAAGCATAGTTGGAATTTAACCCCCACTTGTGTATTCCAGTTAAAGAAAAAAAACAATTAGCATAATGAAAAGCTAAAATTTCTACCTCACTTGAAACATTTTAATCATGAAAGAATTTGAAAATTTTATGCCTTTAAAGTCTGTAAAATTCTGTTATATATGTTACACAGCATAAACATGAGTCACATGATCCAAGTCCTTTCCCAACAACCAGAAATCATGCCAACAAACAAAAGGATGCCACAAAACTTAAATCTGTCTCAGTATACATTGATTTTTTTTTTATGGTTTACCAACCCTTTGTGTTATTTAATGCAGAAACATTTTGTATTGTAATTTGTTTTTTTTTGTGAATTATTTTTCCTGATGTATTACTTCTTATAGCTGTTGGTAAAAAAAAAAATCTCTTGAATGCTAATTGAAATTTGATCTTAGTCACAGCATTTTAGATATTACAAAATATCTATGTGCAGAATATGCAAGTTTTTGGGGGTTTTTTTTATGCCTTTTCTAAAAAAGAAAATTTAATTTCTTCATTAAAGCATTTATGTTGCTTGATACTTTCCGAGACGTTTCACTTGTATAGAAATCACAAGTAAATATAGAGATGGTAATTTCGGGGAGTCACAAACTTTCTTAGCCTTACTTCACAAAATCTGACTAAACAAGAATTTTTTTTTATTTTTTAACAAGTTAACTTTTGGCAGCAAGGACTTATTGAGCAAGTCTTTCTTTTTATAGAAAAAAGTCTAGCCTTGATTGGGCCTAAAGATGGTAATTTTAAAAACTAATTGTATGGAAGAAACATTTTCTCCTGGATCTTTCAACAAATAGCATGAGATTAAAACAATCACAGACTATATTCTGTTTATAAATAATTGTATCTATAAAAATAATGTAAGTAAATACCCTGTTTATTATAAACAATATTAATTACATTTACTGGCCTGAATGTCTGAGAAATTTCGTAGAAAATATGTGTCCTCCAGCAGCCTATACATAACCGTCATTTGGACTGATGTGCTATAACGTTTTGCTAACCAGATGCTTCCGCTGTAGCCAAGTCAAATTACTGTTTTTAAACAAACAAAATTCCTACAATTTCTCTTGGTCATATCTGCTTGAAGCATATCTTAAACAAATGACAACATATATTATGAAATGGGCTAAGCCCAACAATATATTTTCTCTTTCTACGTTATTTTTATAGATACAAATATGTAAGTAAATGCTTTGTTTATGTTCTGATTTACTATTTTTATTATAAACAGAGCATTTACTTAAATATTTTTATCTATAAAAATAACAAAATATTAATTGTTTGAAAGTCCATTTATTGTGTGTGTGTGTGTGTGGAATACTTTCCAAGATTAAATGGTTGGGGAGGAGGCATGTAAAAGTTACAGTATAAACACTGCATCTTTTTCCAAGTACCTTGAATGGCAAATTTGTGAGATTTATTAATTTGCTTACAGCTACATAATTGTGTTTTGTTTGTTCTTTAACACACTTAATTTTTTACAGTTTCTTCAACACTTAAAACTTGTTTTAGTATTACGGTTACAACATTTCAACTTCAAAAGTGCAATTGTAGTCAGAAAATTCTAGTCTAGTATATACATTTGACAAATGACATAACAAAAGGTGAATGCAAATAAACTAGACTTTATTAATGTAAAGTTTATTTTACAATTTGATTGAACAGAAATATTTGAGTTTCTGGTTGTAAATGAATCAAAGTTCATCTTCAATAGACAATGGAAACTTTTGTCAGCATTAAAAAGCCACAAATCAGAAGGAAGAATCAGTAAGAAATGTCCTGGGCAGCTGGTGTGTTAAAAAGTTAGCTTTAGACAAGTTTTTGAGCAAAATTTTTTTTTCCTAAAGTGGAAGTTCAGTAACAAAGTAGTGTTTTTATTTCAGATATTTGTTAGTTGCTTTTGTTTTGTCATTTATTTATTTAAGCAAAGCACCTTCATTGAGTAAGATAAAAAAAAAAAAAAATTTTCTCAATTACTAATAAGTGTCAGAAATTTTTTTTATTTGATAATTTTTTAGCTCAAATATTCAACAATGTTGAACTTGATTTCACATATAGGAAAAATCCCAAGGCAACATGTAATTGATCGGTGGGGCTCCCAGTGTAAAATCAGAGGGGGGGAGTTTACGTGGACAGTAATGTCAAGTATTATATAGACATGAATTTATTCATTGTTTTTTTTTTTTTTTTTAAGTAGTATGAGTATTGTATTCATGCATACATGAAGAAAAGGAAAACAAAAACTAATGAAATATATTAAGATAGTGTCAATATCAAGTTTTTATATAAGTAGTTGTTAGTATAAAAGAAAAAAAATATAGGGAATATATTTTTTTAAATTCTATTAAAAAATAGAGCAGTTAAATTTTAATCAAGTTTGATGTGTGCTACAGCAGTCCCATTTATGCTAAGTAACTTTGCAATTTTTTTTTTTATTTTTTTTTTTTTACACACTTCTTTCCTTTAGGACCAGAAGATGTACCCACAAGTTTTACACTCTTGATCAAAGTGTCTAAATCTACCCACAATTGGGTAACTGTTTATGAATACTTAACTGATATGATCCACTAGAAGTGCTGGAAACTACAAATTTTAGAAAGCTGTAGATTTCCAAAACCATATCTCATAAGCAGCAGTACCAAAAGGAACAATATTGTAACATTCTAGAATGCACTTACGCATTTAAATTAATATTTCAAAAAGCTAGTTGCAATTTTACATGACAAAATATTTTCGGTTTTCATGGAGACCTTATTGAATTTAGACAGCAAAAGATTGCTATCCCAGTGTCTTAGGAACATTGCTAAATACAGAAATTTCTTGCAAATGGGTTTGAAATAATTGTTAGCTTTTTAAGTAAATGCCAAACTGAACAAGGAAATGCAAAAATATGCAATCCCATAAGTAAAAGTTTTACTAAATTTTCATTTTTAGCAGTTTTTCTGAGAAGCTATAATCCATATTTTATTTTATTTTTTTTTGTTAAACTGATGTGAAATAGGTTGAGAAAAAAATATTGCCTTTCAAAATTTATATATATATATATATAGAGAGAAACGTTTTGTAAAATAATTGAATTGTTATATTCTTATAAGTCATTTATTTATATAAAAAGTATAAAATTTTATCCAGTATAATCAATATAGTTATTTAAATTTTTTTTTTTTTTTTTTTTAAATCATCCCACTCTGAACAATTTATAACAGAAGCAAACAAAAGTCAAAGTCGGGCAGAGAGGATTTTTTTTTTTTTTTCTCCATCACATGTTATAGATGGTTAAACAAAAATATCTTTATAAACAATAAACTGTCATTGGAAGTTGTTCCAAGGCGATCATTGTATATTCTGCAGCTGTTGTAATACTTACCAAAATAGACTATATAATAACTGCATAATATAATGCATCCAAAATGATAAAAAAAGGTAAAGAGGAGGCGTGTGTAGTCAAGAGAAGAATGTGAAGGAGGGAACTAAAACGACACAAAAACCTGATTTAAATCCATTTAACAAAAGAGAACCACAACCAGTGAGTATAGAGAAAAAAGTTGTAGGACTTGTGACAGGAGATGGACAGATCCATAACAGGAGAGAAACCAGATCCAGGTGCATTTAATCCCCAACAATTTTCCGAGAAAGGTCTCCCTAAGGTAAGAAACAGGAAACAAGTGTGAATGAAAAGAAAAATACAATGCACAAAATAAAAATACAATTTTCAATAAAAGGCATGCTACTTTTTAGACATATGATTTCTGATCAGCAGGTTATAATTAAAACGAATGCTGTACAAGTTGGTATCCATCCAACTTCCCACAATCGGATAATTTTTATTGTTAGGGAAATTCTATATATGCATTCAATATACCACATTACTTAAAATAACATTTTAGGTTTGATTTCAACATTGGGAAAGTGCTAACAACAGAACAGAGCCACGTAATTCAAAATGTGGTCAGTCTACAAATATTTTAATTTTTTTTTTCTTTGTTTTCAGACTCATTTTCTTTGTTAACTTTTACACTTAAGTTATCTCCCTTGTAACACTTCCATGGAACTGCATTTCTTAACTGCCATTTTTTTTTTCAGGTGCACATAAAAGAACTATAGTCTCCTGGAATTTAATTACAAGTAGAAGCGATAGTAATCTATCTCCATAACTGACCATTACACTTTTTTAAAGTCATATTTTCTACATCCATAAAATAAAATATAAAAGAACAATGAAAACGACTAATAATAATTTAAATAGAACCATTACAATAAACTGTTCCTGTTACCAGATACTACACCTTTATGGTAAAAAAAGCAAATATATTTTGTTCTGTTTAAGTGATGGAATTGAATTTTTTTTTTACTGTTTGATAGCTCTGAGGTTAAGACTACTGCCATCAGCAGCTAAGTGGGATGCTATTGACATGACATCAGTTTTCCCCCTGAGAGTACACAGTAATTCTGTTTGGCTAAGCTTTTCAAATGTAAATCACATCTAAAAAAAAGAAAAATGACTTCTGTCTAAATAGCTTCAGAAGGAACTTTGAAAAGTTCTTGCAAAATCAAATCTACAGAAATAGTTATCTGTGCCTAACAACTACATTAAGTTTCACTAAGAGTAAACAGAAACTGTTTAAAGTTAGAATTCATTTAAAATTGCTCGATTTTAAGATTAAACAGCTCATGTCAAATATTTAATACATTAAAAAATTAAACTAAAGAAAAAAAAACTTATTTTATAACCACAGGAACTTGCTATGTCATGTAGCAATAGCTGTAACTTGATACTTTTCTACTATCCTTGTTTTATTTAATGTAAATGTGACAACTGATGAGATATTAAATGGCTCTATCACGAGGAACTTAAGTAGTCTGCGTCTGGTACACACATGCTGGAATACTTGTAAAAAACAATACCTAGGCAAGAACAGTTTATTTTGTATATGCTAATTAATAACATTAAGAAAAATCACAATTAACTTGATAGTTATAAATGGAAAATGCAATATAAAATCTGTCAAGATTTTTTCTTCAGGCTTCAACTTTCAGCAGAGTGTCAAAATTAATGACAAAACTTTAAATAATAAACAGTTTGAATTTATAAAATATCTAACAGGTTTTAATTCAAATTTAAAATAAAAATTTACATAGAAAAAAAATGATACTACTAAGTAATGAGGCACATGCTATTTAGATTTAAAAAAAAAAAAAAAAAATGGTTGGAAACTTGTCAAAAAAGCTTTTCATAAAAGCAAGTTTTGAGAGCGAGAGAGAAAGACTTAGAAAAAAAAAAAAAAAACATTAACAGACCATAGGTTTATTTAAATTCCTGCTAAAGATGCTATTTTGATTAAATTTTGCACAGTTTTAATGTGTTTTCCTTTATTATAAAAAGGTGTACCATCTTGAGAAAGTATTAAAAAAATGTCTTTGCAATGAAAGTGAACATTTTCTATAAGCGGAATTATTTGCCAAGAAAATCTATGTAAGAAAAAATTAAAATATTGGATACTTACAGGGAATGCATAGACGAAGAGCAAGACAAGAATAACCAAGAAGATGATAATAACAAGAATCAACAGCTTCCATTTGTAGTTCTTCCAAATGATGTACTTGAAAGTTTTCCAGGGAGATGTGAACCACATGAATGAAGTTTCTGGTCGCCTGAAATATAAATTGATCACTTTCTAGGCAAGAGTATGTGTGTTTTTTTTGTTTTTTTTTTGTTTAAAAAACAAGGCTACTCAAATGGAGAAATAAAAAATATATATATTTAAATATATACTGCATCAATATTTTTATTACATATAAAGAATGTCTAGAAAACTGGTTTAGGATATTTTTATCTTTTGAGGTTACTGTTTTCAAGTTAAAAACTGCTAAAATACAATCCAGATTTTCAAATTATAATTTAAGTTCAGTTCTTCTTGTTTAATAGCACATCAACCCCTGGAGGTAGTTTTAGTACCAAATCCTTTATTTAGTATACTTTCTTTTTTTTTTTTTTTTTTTTTTTAAAGAAAGTTTAGTTTTCAGTTAAATAGGTTCTAAAGAAAATGTTACTTTTTGTGGGTTAGAGATTACATCTTTATGTAAAGTCTTACCTGAAAAATGCAAGTGAACAAGTGATTTTTTTCCTTGATAGAATATTTTCAGTATTTTTTTTTTTTTTTTTGTCATCTTATTATTGCTTCTTAGTACAACTAGCAAAAAAAACAATTTAAAATTTTTTAAATAATTTGTTTTCCAAAATTGAAAGTTATTTGTGGGAATTATATTTTTTTATTTTCTATCCTCTAAAAGAACTATCCACTCCCAAAGAACTATTTTAAGCAGTAGCAAAAAGTTGTTGCTCTTTGTCAAGATTGACAGTGAGAGTAATAAGAGGCTTCCCATATTTTAGAACTTAGAACCTGAAATCAGCTATCCTAAATTGAAAATAAATAATCGAGGTAAATGTTTTTGAATATCTGTCTATATCTCTGAGATGAGGTATTATGATTACTTTTATTGTTTGCAACATTTCATATTTTCAACAGACTGAAAGATCAACACCTTTCAAGGGTTCAGTTTGAAATTTCAATCACCTGAAGAAGGCTGGAGCATACAACAGTTGAAACATTGTGAATATGGCAATGAAGATGAGGCTAACAGTCCAAATAATGTAAATAATGCAAGTAAATGATTTTGAAGCCAAGAATTTTGCAAAGGTGTTGATCTTTCAGTCTATTGACATTCTGAAATATTGCAGAGAGTGGCATTATGGGTAAGTTGTATTATAAAACTGATTCTGTTAGTGAATTGAGTGATCTTTACAGAGGTTTCACAACTGCGGCTAAGTTGTATCTAACTTGTAGAGCTCAATTGAAAACATGACATTTTTTTGGACAACATTCAAAGATTTAATAAATGTCCAAGCTAGCTGAGAATAGCTTACTTTGGAGGCTCTAAACGTGGATTCTCATTTGGTTCTTCACGAGCAACACCAGCAGGGCGAGCGTCACATTCATCTTGTGTCAAGAGCTCCAATTCCATTTCAATTTTACCCTGAATAGAAGAAATAAATATTTTAGAATTTGACAATAGTTTGATCAAACATGTATACTATAGGCTAAAAGTTTGGGGGCCATCCTCTGCATTTTGAAGGATTGCCTAAAAATTCAAAAGGTTGTTTGCCTTTTCAAAACTAATTTACTAGCTCACTTTGGGTTAGAGGGATTTTATCTTCATGAAAGGTTTTATCATACAGTCAATAATAAGAACAACAAAATTCACCCATTACTGCATAAAGTTTGCTTAATTTTTCTTTTTGTCTGATCTACCTTATTGGCTAATGATAATCTTAGGGCTGGCAAATTTTTTTCCTTTTTGTTATAACCAGCATTCATCAGATGTATATTGATCTGGGAAACCCAGAGGGAATTTTGAACTGAACCCTATATTTAAGCAATGAGAGTAGATTGTTCTCATGGGCAGTGGAACAGGAACAATCTACCCCTGTAAATTAAAGGGTTCAGTTCGATACACTTGATGAAATGCTGGATGGCACAACATCTGGAACATTGTGATAAACATGAAGACAATTGTCGGACTATAAATAATCTATAAGCTGTCTTCAACATTGAGCACTTGCAGTTTACTGTTACTTAAGGGTTTGTAGGTTGTGTTTTATACTAAATACACACACACACACCTTTCGAATTCATGAAGCTCAAAAATTAGGAAAGTAATTTTCTCTATGCTTTGAATATTGCTACCACACAGTCTGGTTCTCTTGCTGTATATCAAGACATTCTTGATTGTTGTAACCTAGAAAATGTTACTGAATGAGGAATAATCAAAACGGAGATTGGAAATGAAATGGTAATCTTTATAACATCAACAAAATACAATACTCAGTAGGTAAGCCACTGCTAGTGGTGAACTACTTAGCATATTACTCCCACTTATAATAGTGTCCAATGTATTTATGAGGTTTGGATATACCCATTAGCGTTCATAGGTACAGTATATAACATTGATAAAAGCCAAAGAAGAATCTGCAAAGTTATTGGTTCTGACCTGGCATCACAGCTTCAGTCACTTTCCCATCACCATAATGTAGCTTATGTGCCTTTTCTATAAATTCATGATAATTGTCTTTGATGAACTTTCCTCTATGGTACGTAGACTTTATGAATTTAAGCACAGTACTAAACTGGCAACAAGGTTTGATTGTTTTACAGTTGAAATGGTTAGATGTAAGTGTAGGTTCTTTGCTAATAGTTTATCTTATCTCACACTTCTTGCCTGGGGAAGTCTCGACTTTCTGCTTTCCAGCCAACTTTGATCTTCAAAAATCTAAATATAATGTCAATCATTATCTACTGTCTTGATTATGCTTCAATTGTTTTTGCTTCTTAATATTTCTTTTTCTTTCACTTAGTAACCCTTTGTGTCATCATGGCTTTACTGTCTTGAGAGTGAAAGGATTGGGGGTGGGGAAGGAATTCTAGAAGAGGGTTATTTTGTACATGATAAAATGCAATCAATTCTGGCTGAGCATTCAAGTTTGTTTAATCAAATACACTTCCACAAAAAAAAAAAAAAAAAAATTATCCACTTACAGTTAATTTTCGTTGTCCAGTTTCATCACTGTAACATGGCCAGAAGCCACGAAGTCGTCGCTGTTCAAAAAGAGAGAAAGTCTTCACTGGGGGGCCTCCTGCTACTGGCAATTGTTCCAGTTTACATTGTGATGATTTCTTGGCTGGCATTGGCATTGCATTTAAATTTAACTCCACTGATCCTGTAAGGAGCAGGAAGAAATTTTATAGTCAAACTATTCTTTTTAAGAACTATTTAAAAAAATAAAAAATATAATATCAGCATAATTAAGTACAGCACACTAAAGTATATTTCAATGATTAGAGTACATTTTGAGGTCTTTGTACCAATCTCTATTGCAAGGTAATTGTGACAAAGTTCAGTTAGAAATTTTAATCAACACAGGAGAAAAAAATGAAGGACATTAATTGATAATTATACTAAAGACTATCAAGACTGGCAAATATGTGTATTTTCTTTTTTTTTTTTTTTTTTTTTTTTATTTATTGGCTTTGCAATAACCCTTGTGTGGTTAGCCAAAGTGTTTACTCACACCCACACTTCTCAATTTCATGGCATGTCATTGATCAGTGTTTCATTCAGCAAGAGAGCACTACAGAGATGTGGATTCATGCCTTTTGTAAGGACATTAATGCAAATTGAACATATCAATAACCACAACCTCTCATCTTGAAATAATTGCTTTATATTGAGGATAAAATATTTGAATAAGACTAATTAAAAGACCTCATTCCTATAAAAAAAAATAAAAAAAAAAAAAAAAAAAAAAATTAAAAAAAAAAAAAAATAAAAAAAAAAAATAAAAAAAAAATATATATATATATATATATATATATATATAAAAATATAATATAATGAATTGGAAATAAAAAATAAAAATAAGAAAAATTTTAAAATATTTTCTGTTCAAAAAATACATTAAAAAAATTTTATAAATATAAATAAAAATAAAAAAAAAAATAAAAATAAAAAAAAATAAAATAAAAAAATAAAAAATTAAAAAAATAAAAAAAAAAAATTTAAAAAAATTAAATCTAAAAAAATAAAAAAAAAAAATCTATTAAAATTGTGTCTGTGTGCATGTGTACACATATAAAATGGATTAACTCCAATTATTTAATATATTTTCTATTTATACATTATTTTAATAGATACAATTTAAGTAAATGCTGTGCTTTTTAAATAAACAGTATAAATTACATTTATTGGCCTGAAATTTTTGAGAACTCTTGTAGAAAATATGTGCTCCTCTGACAGATAATCGAACCTGTAACTCCAATATCATTTAATCTGATGTTGAGAACTGTTAACCATTGAGCCAGATTTAATTTTATATATATATATATATATATATATATATATATATATATATATATATATATATTAGTAGTAAATTTAGGCAACACATTCATCCAAAGAAATTTGATTAAAATATAGTATTTTTTTCAAATAAAGTGTTATGATCAAAATTGTGGAAGTGTATTTATCCACAATTTCAATCACAATTCTCAACACTTTATTCAAAAACTGGAAAAATACAATTACAATTTGAAACAGACAAACCTTATTAAACTTTTTAGGGCATATTTTCATAATTGTTTTAAGGTATGCTATATTTATGGGTAAAAGTGCACAGTATAAAAAAAAAATATTCACTTGTTGCAT
>CAHIKZ030004635.1:1187500-1297500 GCA_903632075.3 Acanthosepion pharaonis | reverse complement strand
GATCAGCTGCCTTGATGCATTCACTTGTATTGTCTTGAAATCTTGTTCCATTCAATTAGGATTTGATTTTTGAAGAGAAAAGTCTCATGGGGCAAGATCTGGGGAATTTGCTGGTTGTTGGACCTGGGAAATGTGCTTGTCCAAAAACTGCTGCATAAGCCATGGTCAATGATGGAATCTTTCTGGTGTGGTGAGATGACCACAGTCTACTATAAACACCAGAATTGAACAATGTTAGAACTTAGTGCATATGCACAACAAGAGCTCAAGGTCAATGTGCCAAGCTGCTTCACTCTGTACTTTTATGGCATTAATAGGGGGGAAAAAAAGACATACCAAAACACACACCTCTGGACAGTCATCATTAGTAAAAAAAAAAAAAAAAACCTACTTCCCCCAAAAATTGGACTCCTGCCTTAGGGAATCTACACAAATAAAAAATAAAGAACAAAACTTGATATGCAGATAGGTCAGCTCTGTAGGTCATAAATGGTTTTAAAAAAAAAAAAAAAAAAAAAAAGGCCGAATAAGTCATATCTAATGAAAATTAAATGTTTATTCTTGCATAAAAATATAGTGGTAAGGGAGATAAATCAACCTTGGATAGTAAACTAATGCGTTGGACTTCCCTTAGTTATTTTAATAATCTTCACAAAAATGAAAGGTCTGTCTAGAGACAGAATTTGTTCCAGATCAATGCTGTGTACCTCTGTTTCTAATAAAATTTATTCACCTTTTTCTTGACGACCATTGTTTGTTCAGCAGGGAGATAATCAAATGGGAATACAAATCTCCAGTTAAAGTTACCCTCACCATCAAGTGATCTGAAAATAAATTGAAGCTTAAACTTGAATGTATCTCATCACAACAACTAAAAAGCAAAGAGACCTTTATTAATATACAACATGAAAAATTTTCCATTAGAATGAAGATCAAAGTTATGGGGGATAATGTTCAGATATGTGTAATATTTTGACAATTTTGTTAACATATAAAAGTAGTTGCACAACGGCAACTTCTGCGGTGGGTTGCATGACAACAACTCCTGTGTTGATTTGTTATCTTATTTATGAATGGGCACCTTATGGATATGGCCGGTGGATTTCTTTTTAGTACCCAAAACCCTTGTTACATACCTTTAAGAGGCTAACAAAAAACTTCTATATATGGCTAAAAATAATTTATGGTAGAAGCCCTCATTTCTGTACCCCCTCTGAATCAGCTAAAGAGGTACATCCAAGGTTTTCAAAGGGCTTCTTAATGCACTATACAAACTGAAAAACAATCTATATTCACAAATGTGAAATTGTGGGACTGTCCCACCTTTTCTGACAGGTGGTAGGGGAACTTAACACCTATGTGATATCGTATAAAGCTATAGAGAAAAAAAAAGAAAAAAAAAAAAAAGTTTGTCCTTTCCGTTTATACAACCCCACAGTGAGTATTAAGAAGAAGGGGGGGTGGCACAATCCCACAAAATGCTCAGTCATTTTCCTAGGAAAAATTAAGATTCAAATTATATACAAGTTTTATACAAATATGGTATTTTGATAAGTTTTATTGGTTTTTATTATTATTATTTACAAAGAAAATTATTTTTTTTTTTTACATAATACAAAATTGAATACTATACTTTGTTTTGAGACTGAGACTAACAGACTGCTGTATATTCAAAAGGAAATAAATTTGATCTTTTGCATGTCAGATAAGAATGCTGGCAGGATTAGATTATTTCCTTCAACTTTCTCCAACCAATGCAGTGCGTATTTGGTATAGCAAGCTTATTTTTCAAAGTGTTTTCTCAGCAGTATGATTATTTTATTTCAGGAATCATGTCTTATCAGATATAGTGGACAAAAGGAACTTCTGTAAAAATTAGTATTTTTACAATTTAAAATATGAAAAAAAAAAAAAAAATTGCTTTGTATTAGGACAAATAGGAAACATTCAAGTTCCAATAATATTCAATGTAACCTTCAATTTTTTAATATTCGCTACTAAAATACGAGGAGAATGGTCTTTTATACAAGTCTTGAGAGTACAGTATCCAAAACAAACAACTAAATGACAAAATTAGCCCAACCTAAATAATTAAAACACAAAAAGACAAGTATAAATTGGTTATGATTTTAGTTATGACTTGATCATTCTAGTTTCTAAAAGTGAACACTAACTTTGTGGTTAATCAAATATATTCAAGTAGAAAGAGGAGAAAATAACAGTACTCACCTGTAATGGACATCTGTCTCTTGTTTATCATCTACACCAGACATCCACCCAGTGACGTAAATATCACTCATCTTTTCACCTGTGATAGATTCTTCATCAAGGATAACATCTACAGTGTTCCAAATAATACAGCGCAACACATACCTGAAGAAATAAGCATGAGGTTACAATATATATATATATATATATATAATTTTACACACACACACACACACACACACACACACACACACACACACACAGACCGATTGAAAAGTAACTCCCTATTTTATGTGAGTGGCCAGCCAGGAGTCTTGACTTTAACACCCTTTGACTTTTTGCTTTGGAGTTGGTTAAAGGATCAAGTCTGCTACACCAAACCAAGACTTTGGAAGAATTGGAAGGGCAAATACAAGAAGTTATGTCTTCCATACCACAAGAGTTCCTGGTGAAATCAGTTGCTGTGATTTCTGGGCAGCTCAAGAAGCTGGTAGCAAAATCTGCCCATATAGAATTTTAAATAAAACATCATGCTAAACACTTTCCTCTCATATCCTTTTGTTGTAAAAATTATAGTTAATAAATAAATTATAAGTATTTTAAAATGGGGAATTACTTTTCAATCAATATATATATATATATATATATATATATATATATATATATATATATAAATAAAGAGATATAACAATGAAACACTGAATTTCTGGGATGAGGATTTACTATTTACACTCATCTTCATCTTTGTTATCACAACATTTTCATTGTTGTATCCTCTGGCCTTCCTCAGGTGTATATCGATCTGGGTAATCTATGGTATGGAACAAATGGCCTGGTGGATTAAAATGTTGATTTGAGAATTTGGTGACATTTATCACGAGTTCAATCCCTGGGTTACTTGAACTCACTGGAAATGGGTGAGAAATAACCGAGGAATACAATAAGAATTAGACGAGATATTCCTAGACATGGGCAGTGAAACAAAAACAGTCTACGCCCATAGATTAAATAAAGGGTTCAGTTCAGAATTCCCTGTAGCTTACCCACATCAATATTTACCTGAGAAAGGTAGGAGGCTACAACAGCTGAAACATTGTGATAACAAAGATGAAGACAATAGTCTAAATATAAATAGTGTAAAATAACAATGAAAACATTGAGAAAAACAATTTCCAAGCAAGTTATTTATAAAAGCCTGGAAAAATGCATTAAAATGACTTGTTAACCTGAACTGAATTTTGCACAATAATATTTTCTAAGATTTATTCATTCACTAGCCGAATTACCTGCACCTTGCTGTAGGTCACATTTTTTTTGTAAGAAAATGATGATTGATTTTAATCACTGTTTTTATTTGTGGAGAAAAATGATGCATTTCAATATTACTCAGTGATCTTTCCGATGTGACCTCCATCTTCTGGCTTTCTCCTATATTTTGGATAGGAGTCATTTTTGTTCAAATTTCAATCCAAAGTGGGGGAAAAAAAAAAATTTTCAGTAGGGGGTTTGTGCAAAAACAGTTTGAACTGACCCCTTTGATATGTATCTGATGCAATACTTGATTGAATGAATTGATGAGCAACTTTCAACATTGATATGACAGTTGAATAATTGCAACACATGTATTGTAAAGCACTACCCACTGATTGCTGATTTCTTGTTCAACTTGACATCCATATTGTCTCATTTTGATCTTGCTGATGTGACCTCCATCTTCTGGCTCTATTTCCAAATTTTTGGTTAGGACTCATTCCCTTGTTTAAATTTAAATTAAATCAAAAGGAAAAAAAATTTTCAGTGGGTTGTTTGTGCTCCCCAGGGACCTCCTTTGATCAAAATGAAATATTCAAGTACCCTGAGTAATGTAGTTTCAGTATATATATATATATATATATATATATATATATAAAATGGTTATGGAGGTCTATCTCAAAATTCCTAGGTGGTGTTTGATAACAGAGACTACAACATATAGATTGTAGCTACAGAAGGCTTCTGTATGTGAACTGGCATTAAGTTACATGACAAATTAACTTTTTGCATTGCATCTTATTTCATATAAAATTAATTCATTTTCATATTTTCTTTTAATAATAAAAAATTACATTCCAAACAATTTTGGGACAATTGAAAGGTGACCCAGTCTCCAGCTTTCTTTAGGTGTAGAACATTTATTTAATATTTATTTTACACACAAGATGGCAGCTTAGAAATCAACTAGGATCACTTTAACAACTGGGTAATTCTGATTTATACATAGCTTAGAGCCGTTCCAAAACATCTGTTTTCCACAAACAAAATAGTTTGTCTCAACAAAGCTTGGAATATTAATGACTTATCAAAGTCATATTATATATATATATATATATATATATATATGTGTGTGTGTGTGAATTTTAAGACATTTTTATGTTTATACATTCTTTTTTATAGATACAAATATTTAAGTAAATGCTCTGTTTATAATAAACAGTATTAAACAACATTTACCGGCCTGAATGTCCAAGAAATTTTTACAGAAAAATATTCTTCCTCCGACAGGATTCGAACCTGTATCCTATACGGAACTGTCATTTAGCCAGTGAGCGAAATACAGGGTTCAATTTGACATTCCAACCACCTGAAGAAGGCCGGAGTGTACAACAACCGAAACGTAATAAATATGGCGACAAAGATGACGACAATAGTCCGAATAATGTAGATAATGTACACAATGCCTCATCTCAGAAATATAGACAGATACTGAACGGCCAAAACGTTGTAATAAATATGGCGACAAAGATGAGGACAATAGTCCAAATAATGTAAATAATGTAGATGTTTGGTTTTGTAAATTAAGATGGGCATCAGTTAATATCTTGTTCTGTACCACAGATTTACTTGCCATTTGCCTGACCTTAACCAGTTCGGCTTGACCCTTAGGGGTCAACAATCAGCATCTCTATTCATGGGGAGGAGCATCATGTCTAGGTGTTGAGAATTGTTTTTCTTCAATGTTTGAATTATGAAGCAGTCATGATGTTACTATAAGTAGGCAATTACTACATAAACTTAGTTTAACAAACAAGTGTGAACCTTAAACAAGCATAAAGCTGTTTTTGTTTTTTAATTTTTATCAAATGAATTAATAAAGATTAAGGGAACTATTCATTCAAGCCTTACAGTGCAGGTAAAGATGAAATGGTGCTGAAAATAACAGTTAATAATGTGGAAAATCAGTGAGCAGAGTTCAAATCCTAGCAGAGGCAGTGTGTTCATTTTGCATCCATGCTTTTGGGAAATGCATGAATCCAGCTTTTCCCTCCTCCAGCTATAATATAAAAGGGCAGACTGGATTTTCTAGTCTTGATTGGAACCAGTCTAAGAGGACAACTGAATTTAAAACCACATCATTTTTTAAATATGAGAATATTTTTGTAACATGCTAATGAGTGTTAAAATCCTCACAGTATTTAGTATTGCTGAAGTTGTTGCTAACATTTTTTTGTCGAGATTTACAAACTCTACATTTCGTTCAATTTCACAAACCAATCGATGAAATTTGAATAAGCTGATTTGTTTGGAAAAATACTTCGACAAAAACTACTTAATGGTTTAATAATTTCTTTAAAAGGACTTCATGGTAAACAATATTTTTTAATTTGGTTTACATTGGTCAATGTATGGCTATTTTAGGCGTGACAGATGGATGGACAAACTAACAGAAGTCACAGAAAATTATGTATAGAAAAATCTGAAAAGAATTTTTCATTCTATTCAATTTATCCAAGAAAATTTCAGATCATGAAGTCAAAGTTTTAGTGAAAAGGTTTTAAATATAAATTTTTCAACTGCTGTTCAATTAGTGTCAGTCTCTGTAAAGAGATGTTAAAATAGTAATTGAACCACATCCATAAATTTAAAAGTACATGTCATTTTATACAGGTAATAGAGAAATTTCTGATATTTAAAGGAAAAAAATATTATAATGTTATCACCAATCTTATCAAATAACACTGAATGACTTCTGGTAATCGAGAAAAAGATTTTCTTGCTTACTTCAATGGTTTTCGAGGGGATACATCAAATGGTTCTCCAGGAGGGCCATTGGGCTCTGGGAAAATATCCACCCACATCTGTAATTTACCCTGAGGAAAAAAAAAAAAGTTATAGATAAAATATTTGAAATTGTTCCATTTTTGTTATAAGGAAATAAAAATAAATTTAAATAAAAATTAAAATGCATTGACCAATATAGGCAATGTCACCTTAATTTAAAAAAAAAAAAAAAAAACATGTGTAAAAGACAACTTATTACTATTAACAGTATATGTAGTAAGTGTATGTTTAAGTCAACATCCCAGCCTAGAGATTCCACTATATAAACATAGTTTAAAAAAAAAAAAAAAAAAAAAAAAAAGGAGAGAATCAGTTATATACACACTATATAGATGTGTGTATTTATAGTTATAAAAGTTAAATACTTAGCCAATAACAAACCAAAACCTGGGGGCATGTATGTGAGAATATATTTCAATTTCAAACATTCATAATTTTTCAGTTTCTAAATGGTCTCTAAATGGACCATTCGGCAGTAGCGACTCACACCCAGTGTGAACTTCAGTCACTAATAAACCATTTCTCCCAGGCCTGTAGAGACTTCAGGCTAACCCTCACCCTGAAAAAAGATAAATGTACTGGGACAAAATACCAAAACACCACCAGCCATCACCATTGATGACTGAGCTTGGTGCAGTCCATCAATTCACATACCTTGGCTCCACCATCACCGACAACCTCTTCTTAGATTCAGAGATTGACAAGAGAATTGGGAAGGCAGCCACAACACTTGTGCATCTCAAAAGTGGACCAATCCCAAGCTGTCTGTGAAGACCAACATGGCAGTGTACAATGCCTGTGTTATTAGCACACTGTCATATAGCAGCGAGGCTTGGACCACGAATTTCACATGAGAAGCATCTGCCGCATCCTGGGAATAGCATGGCAAGATAAAGTGCCCAACACTGAGGTCCTGTCTTGAGAAGGTTTGCCCAGCATATTCACACTGCTCAGACAGGGCAAACTCCATTGGTTGGACCACATCCATTGCATGCCAGATGGCTGCATCCTCAAAGACCTCTTGTATGGTGAGCTGGCTGCTGGAAGAAGACCCACCAGGCAGCCCCAGCTGCAATACCACAGATGTAGTCAGATATGACATGAAAGCTGTGGACATCAACAGTCCTGGGAGAGCCTGGCAGCCATATGATCCAAATGGAGAGGAACCCTGACCAAACACCTCATCAGGGAAGGAGAAGCTGACACAAGTTGCCATAGAAAGGTGGGCCTGCAGAAAGGAAAGTGACAGCTCCAACAGACCAGAGACAGAACACACATGCAACCTCTGTAACAGAGATTGTCACTCTCACATCGACCTCTATAGTCACAGAGGTCAATGCTCCAGCCATGCAGACAACTAGGATGTTACCCATGGTCAACCCTGACAGATGGAGGGCCTACAAACAAATGGGCCCTTAACAAAAAAAAAAAAATACTTCCATAACTGTAAGAAAAGTTTTTGGTTAACAGAAAAGGCTGTGCCCAGTAATATTTCATATACAGTATAGTATGCACTAAAGTGAATGTAATTTTGTGCATAACAAAGACAACAGATTTATCTCCCTTTCAACTGGATAATAATTTGTGACGACTAAGTGTTTTTCCAGTAATGGTTCTGCTCTTTCAACTTTAAAAAGTTTTTTTTTTTTTTTTTTTTTTTTTAAATCGGAATCACCCCAAGCTAGGCAGTACAGCCACTAACACACAAGGGGTTCCAGGCTGTGGAGAATTAGGAACAGAAACGTTAGTAATGAGTAGAAAGAGTTTAAATTTTTGCAGATTAAAGTTGGCTGGAAAGCATGGAGCCAGAAGGGAGTCCTACAAGTGAAACTATTAGCATAGAACTTGTAGTCACCAACTCAATTGTAAATTGATGAGATTTCATTGTCAGTCTAGTACTGAGCTTAAATTCATAAAGTCTAAGTACCATAATGAAGAGCTCATCTGAACAATTACCATGAAAGTATTTATAGAAAAAACACAATCTTAGGGTGGCGGGCAAGTGACTGAAGCTGAGATGCCAGATCAGGACCAATAATATTGCCGATTCTTTGGATCTTATCAAGGAGCTCCAAGTTAATAGTAGGGGCATTGGACCATATATGGCAGCAATAGTCTAAGCATGGACAAATGGTAGACATAGATATGCAAGATAGATTCTGGAGAGAATTGTCTTGCCTGACACAGTGAACTGACTTTCTTAGCAGCTGACCAAGTAATGGATTATTTAATAATAGTCTTTCCACTTCATGTCAGCATACCTAATATCTTAAAATAATTTTAGAAATGTCATTTTTGAAAGCCTGAGTAAAGTAGGTTATATTTGCTACTTGAGTAAACGAACTAACAACAACAAACTACCCACCCACATTTTTATTATTTATTTATTCATTCATGTTACCTGATCGATGCCAGGTTGCAGTGGGTTATATAGAGGACGTGTTTCCACATGTTCCTTGACCACTGGGAAAGTATTAAGAACATGAAGTGCCAAACGTTCAGGAGGTGGACCCATTGTTTCATTTGGGATGATGGCTGGTTCTGAAATTATTTAAAAAGAAAATGAATTTTCTATATTGCTGTTAATCCTAGAGGAATATATAGATCCAAGAAAATCTTAATACCAGTTACTTTTTGTAAATAATCTTAAGGGTTTACAACCATTATTAGATCATTTTTGCCCACCCCTTTAAGTGTTTAAAAACATATTGGATCAAATTAATAGTGCTTATGGAAGAAAACGAGATCAGCTTAATAAAAAAAAAAAAAAAAAAAAAAAAAAAAAAAAAATTTAAAATTTAAAAAAATTGCTAGTGTAAAAGTCACATTGAAATGATGTCTGACATAAAATTATTTGACCCATTATATTTTACATTAAAACGTAACTATAAACAAAAAAATGAAATTAAAAACATGCCAGGTTTCCTAGCAAAAATTGGGAAACCAGAATTCAGGTTATTTAAGGTTTATTCTAACCTATAAGCAGATTTTTCAAGGTATTTTTCTGATCCAAACAGGTTTTGATGCTCAGGTTGAAAGCTAAAGCTTTCAAAGAATGAAGTTCAAGCCAATCAGATGAAAAAGCATACACAAGTTTCATACACTAATAGCATTTGTGCTGTGACAAAACATAACTCAATTATGAGAACATAAAAAAAAAAAACCTTACCAAAGTCTGCCAAATTGTAAACTTGGTTGCCCACTTTGACACCATTTGTCCCATAAAATACAGGTCCACTGATATTGTTTCTTTCACAGTAATTTATCAGCAATTCCTTCGGTTTTAAAGCATCTCTCCATTTATTGATACCAGACCTTTATAAAAAGAAATAAAGACATTTTTAGTTCAAAATAATTCATTAAAGCACACAAGTTTAAAAAAAAAAAAAAAAAAAAAATTAATTCCTTACACACAGTAAGTCTTGGGAAGGCCACATATTGCACGATATTTAGACAATAAGCGATTCTCAAGATCTATAACTGTTTCTCCAATTGCATCATCAGATCCAAGCAGATCATAATCCATGATCCCAACTTTAAGGTCTTTGTGGAGAGGCAAAATAGTCTTCAGTTCAAACATCCTGGAAAATAAAGAAAATTTTAGGGTTTAAATGTTTATTTTATGAAGTGCATGTGAAAGTAGTTTAATAGATAATGGTTTGGAATGAGAAATCAGATAGTGTTCATTTCATTCACTTACATGGAAATACCTGTAGAAAAGATATGAAACCATCTAATCTCCCCCAACTATGGATTAAATAGAGAAGTCTGGGCTCTGTAGCCTTGGTTAGCAAGCAGTCAGAAGGACATCTCTGAATTGAAAACCATATGTCACCTTGGCAAAGTGCATACTATACAGCTCATGAAAGGATCGTGGAATTCATTGTCTATGGTTGACTTTTTTTTTTTAATGAAGCTACAATAAACTATGCCAAAAACATAAGAGTAACAAGTTTGCTATTAGGTTCTTTAAAAGTAGAGACATTGTGTTGTTTCTTGCAGGAATCAAAAAGTTATAACATCCAAGATGAGGATGAAAATGCAAAATAATCATTGGCTAATCATCACAATGTGTTGTCTCAAAAATAATTTACAAATACATTTTTGGCAATATTTAACCTTTGTGACAAAAAAAAAAAAAAAACAAACAAAAAAAAACAGCAAGTCAAAAGAATGTTTATTCACTTGACACCCCTATTACACTGCTTTCAGGTTTTTTGGGGTATTTTTCAGTCCCTTGGCAATGTGTTTCAAAATGCAGTGATTAGAATTTTAATAAAACCCAAACACATGAAAGTGTTTTTACATTTTCTTTATTCTTGGGAATTAAAGACATTGATCACTATTTATTTATTAGATTGCTTATTTACAAGAATAATTTTAGATTTACAACATTGTAAAAATATGCAAACTATAATGAAATATTTATTTATCATTTTATAAAGAAATAAATAGGAAAAGACGTTTTTATTCCTAAATTTATAAAAAAATATCTGAACAAGAAAGTTTAAATAAACACATAACAATAACTCAATTTTGGAAAAAAAAGAAAAAAAAAAAAAGCATTTACTAGGCTTTTTATTTATTTGCTCATCACAAATTCATAAAAATAGTTTGAGAGCATCTTCTCCTCTGAACCAAACATTCTTTGAATTTTAGGTAAGACCACAAAGAATATTTTGAATTTGTATCTCCCTATTTATTGGATGGACAAAGTTTTCCTTGTGTTTCATTACAGAATGTCTAATTCTTATCACAAATATTGCATTGTTCATATATTTTGATGATTTTGTAATGTTTTTAATAAATTTTTTTAATAAAAGATCTTTCAGATTTTTTTTCTTTATAAAATGGTAAATAATATAAAAGATGAATAATAAATATTGCATTGTACTTGGTTTACATTTTTATAATCTTGCAAATAAACATTGCTGAGGGGAGTTAAAAAAACTAAAATAAAGGAAAAAAATATGGTTTAATAGCTGTGTCAAGGGAATTGCTAGTTTTTTTTTTTTTTGCAGGCACGAAGGTTAAACACTGTTCATTTTTCTTTTCAATTGTCCCAAAGTACTTAACCATTTTCTGAAGGTTATCAGACATCTGAGGAAGTTCGAACACTGTATTTGAAAGGTGGTCATAATTGCAACCAAGAAAAGAATGCAACATCACAATGAATTTTCAGAACTGCTGATATTTAAGCAATAATCAGATTGCAAATGGAACAGAATATGGATTGTTTATACATGTAGATTAGAATATTCATAAAAAATGATGCTAGTCTCCAGTATATTCTTTTTGGTTTCAAGAATTGTTCAATTGCCGATTCCATATTTTTACAGCTTTTGCTAGATTTCAGTAGAACTATTCTAAAGACTTTCCATTATTTTCTGGTTTGTGTGACTTGGAGGATGGGAAGATGTCCATCTTTTGATATTGCTTGTACACCCAAATCAGAGTTTCATGTGGATTTGGCCAAAATGAAGCAACAAAAAATAAAAATCATAATAGGTTTACAAATTTAAAATGAAAAGAAAATTTTCATACTTTCCAAAAGTCGGGTTGATAGTATTCGGTGAATATTCAGATTTGTTGTTCATTTTGGTCTTCCCCAATTCAACCGTTATGTAAGGATCAGCCTGAAATGAAGTTTACATATTAGATGATGGTATTGTATAGAAAGGAAAGGGGGAAGTTGGGGGGGAGGGTAATAGTATTTTTGTTCCGTATTTATTTATACATTTTTTTTTTTTTTAAATCAAATTTACCCCAAGCAAGGTAGTAAAGCCGCTAAGACAAGGGGGTTACTGGGCGTGAAAGAATTAGAAAAACATTACTAAGAAGCAAGAACAATAGATGAATGATCAGGAAGACAATAGAGAACAATTGCATTGCATTGAAATTTTTGATCAAATTTGGCTGGAAAGCATGGAGCTGAAAGAGTTCCACAAGTGAGAAGTGCGAGAAAAGCTGTTATCATAAAACTTACTTACATCAAGCCAATTCAACTGTAAATTCATGGGACCTTGTTTCCAATCTAGTACTGCGCTTATATTCATAAAGTCTAGGTACCATAGCAGAGTGCTCATATGAATAATTACCAGTGAATAAGGTGAGATGCCAGGTCAGGACCAATAATATTGCTGATTCTTTGTACTTTATCAAGAATCTAAATATATTGCAGAAGCACTGGACCATATGTGGCAGCAATATTCAAAGCATGGGTGAATGGTAGATTTATAGACATGTAAAATAGATTCTGGAGATAAAAATTGCCTAGAACTTAGCAACTGACCTAGCAATAGATTCAATGTAGTCTTCCCACTTCATGTCAGTGGAGAATATTAACCTGAGAAGGCACAACAAAACTCTCCTGGAGGTTAACATCAGCTATGCTGATGGATGTCAGAAAGGGGGTTTCTCAGATGATTAAGAGAGCGGTTTTATTTTAGATTTGTTAAAATTAAAAAGCTATTCTTTGCCCCAGTTAACAATAGACTGTAGCTCATTTCCGAGATCACCCCACCCAATTTGACCTTTTCGAACTGATCAGACTTAGTATAGAAACAGGAGTAAATGGTTGTGTCATCAGCATAGATACCCAATTGAAAGCTAATGTCATCAGGAAGGTCATTAATGAAAATTAAAAACAAAGTGGGACCAAAGATAAAGCCTTGGGGGACTCCTGCATTAGTACAGGAGGATCTAGAAGAGTGGCCATTCAGGATAACTTTCACTTCATGATTTGATAAAGACTGAATCAGTTCAAAAATTTGTCTGGAGACACCATAATTTTTCCTAAATGTACCTTTCTAAAAAGATAAAAATTAAGTTTCTATCTTTGTGTTGGCCTTTTAACATTTCTGAGAAGAAAGATTAGACTTGAAAAGTGAATTAACTCACAGATGTGTCAATTTGTGAGAAGATATTTTAAGAAATTTTACTAAAACCAATTTTAAGTTATATAACTAATAAAAATATTAACATTATAATCAAGATTAGTTAGATTGTGTTTAACAGTGTGTCAACCAGGTGAATACATATATTACATATATACTTTTTCCCCTTTTTTCCAACAGTTGGAAGAGTTCAGTTTGGTAGCTACAATTCCTTTTAAATAGATTAATCTATCAATTTGAATCCATTTAATAGCAATCCTCCTTATATACTGACAAAATTTTAAAAGGAATTTTAAAATTCCTGTTACTTTTAGAAACCAGGGGCAACATCTTTGAACAATGTTTTTATGTTTGTGATATTGCAGCATTTATTACATTTAAACTGATATTTTTTTTTACATTCAATTAGAATGTTCTTAACTGTCAATCTATGATTGCAGTGGATGCATCGAGGTTCATCTTCAGCTCTTAGCAGATGTACAAAACTAAGATAAGTTAGTCTTATATGTCCAATATGAACTCTATAGTTAGTACAGTGTCTTTTCACCCCTTTTTAGTAGTTTTGTGTTTTCCTGTCTGATGCTTGGTTGGTGTTTGTAAAGTTTGTTTTCTGAGAATGTGTCTCATAATCAGGTACATCTAATTTCAGTTCAAACTAGTTGAGGTATTTTTTAAAATAGAAAATGACAATTTGACACTGATGTCAGTGAATTCCTTCATTGATGTTAAAAACTGAAAAGCAAGTGTTTCACATCTACTTTGAATTCTACCAACAGGTCTGTTCTTTATCGAACGAAGAGGAAAAACAAAACTGATGTACTAAACAGGTACAGATTTTTAGAAAAATTATTACTACTTTTACATTTTTACAGAAGGTCAAGAAGTAATTTTTACCAGTCCACTTGGGTCATTTGGCTGTAGGTCTGTAGCTCTAATAACATAAACCCGAACGATACAAACTTGTGGTGCACTGTCAGGAAGTACAGAGAGGACTTTTGGAGGTGGAGGCACATTTGGATCCTGTGGCAAAGGATACACCCGGAATGAACACTGAAAAGATAAAATGCAGATGAAAAAGTTATGTTATTTTTGGAATTGTAGACAAATTCATTTTCAATGACCTAAACAGAAAGTGCATTTACAAGTTTGAGTGCATGTGTGTTTAGACAGGAACAGCAAATCTAATCTGAAGATAATTTTTACTTTTTACACAAATGTTCAGTTTTCAACACCATCTGCCTTGTCAATGCACTTAATTCTCATTAATAACATTACAAATTAAAATTCATCTAAAAACTAGACTTCAAGGCTATGGATATCATGACCTGCATGTCAATATAAGCTATATAAATACCTTCCAGTCAAAGTTCCACAACTGTCTTCAGAACAGATTCTTTGTTCTACCTGGCTTTTCATGAAGGTGTGGAGAGAACATGGTGTTTGGAGTTTATTTGAAGACTGAGTTGTATTGGATGCAAACCATAGAATAAAATTGAGCCTTGTGAATCCATTTCCAAAAGTCGGGTTGATAGCAAATAAAGGAAGGCTAAGCAGTCAGAGATACAAGTAAACAGTTACACAATGAAATTTGTGCCGAAAAGTTGATTGAAGCAAATACATTTCACTTTTCTGCTAAATTCAGCCCTTTGTCTCATCAATGACTCCCTCAAGTTCCAAAGAGTATAGAGACTCAGCTCTCAACACACTAGGCATTGCTGTTGCAGTTTCTGTAGCAATTAGGTTTTTAAAGGATGGAGTTCTTAGCTCCATGCTCAGCCAGTACAATCAGTGCATTGTAACTTGTGCCTTGACTCAAAGTGAAATGTTTGAAAGTATTACTAGGGAAGCAGTTCTCATGATAATGTTACACATTTCAGACATGTTAAAGAAAATAGTATTATTTCCATTTTAAGTTACTGAATGGTATACATTTTTTGTCAATTACAATAATTACTTGTATAATTGATAGAGACCCATAACAGCATTTATGGTTATTAATTTTTAATAGCACACTAATAAAAGAAGCTTTGAGTTTCAGAATCTCACCTTCAATTCACCAATAATATTGGACTCTGAATCTTCACAATCTTTACCTCTTTGCATTTGGAATGAGTGACAGAAATCCTTGAAGCTTTCATAATCTTCCACTTTTTCTAATTCACAAGGATAAACCTACAAGAGAAAACATTTTAAAGTCAAAAGAAAAGAAATTGTATATAGATAGAGACATACACAAAACATTTTATTAGAGATTTCTTTTGACTACCTTCCAACCACAATGAAATAGGAAACATTTCTGAGTTCTGCACCCATGTAGTAGTTTTTTTTTTTAGGGATGGGGTCTTTGGAATATGGATTAAAAAGTAATAGGACTTCATTACACTGTGCTGTGAATTCAAAGTTGACAGCTGACAAATGGCTTTAATCTTTACTTCAGAATTCATTATTTCCTGGACAATTGTTTCAATTTTGTATTCTGGTTTATTTTAACTTTTTTTTTTTTTTTTACATACAATGTATACTTGAAGGCTAAAGTATTTTGGATCCTTAAACCTTATTCTGAATGTTATATGTACAGAGGGAAAGCATATGACCTTCTCTGAGGGTTCTTGGAACTATCCATCCCTGACTTATGAACTGCATTTTTCTTTAGTGGAGGATTGAGGTTTTTTAATTTTTTTTTTTTTAAATTAGTAGCTAATATGCACTATTCATATTTATGCTTGGCCTACCAATTGAATTATCTGAACATAGATATGCAAATTGCCTCAACTATTCTCTAATGCTGTTCTATTTTTACTTTCCACTGATGATGAAAACCATACCTAAAAGATGCCAATAAATGACATGACTTAAATGACGTTGCATATGTTTGAATTTAATGTGTTTCACAAGCAATTAGAAATATTAGAATTTTCTGTTGAAAAGTAGATCAGTTATTAAAAAACAAAAAGAAACTGAGAAGTTTGTATCAATGAACATGAATGTCAAAATTTATATTTTGAGTAATATTGAGTTAGTGAGGGACAGGAGAAAGATTAGAGATATCAACCATGCCTTAGAATAGCTTCAGCTTAAATAAGGTGTGGTCATATGAGAAAGTTCCTGCAGTAACTAAATAAATAAATTAAATTAAAAAAATAAATAAAAAAAGATAAAAATCAGATTAAAACTCGTTTATATATCAGCATATATTAGAAAGATAAAAACAATAATTGATTTACAGCACATGAACTCAGGTGGATCATTTAATGCTGAAGATGATTTTCAGGTGAATAATTTGAGTTATTTTCTTTTGGGAGCAGGGAATTATATAGAGGTAAAATTCCTTTGATTTTTTTTTCTCTTGTCAATTGTAGAGTGTATAAAATTGGTTGGAAAACAATGTAGGTAAAGAGTTTTTTTGTTTTTTTTATATTTTCCTGTAGAGCCTAATTTCTTTAATGAAATTTAGGTGGTCACTGATCAGTATTTTCAAAAAGGTCCTTTAAGTTATCCAATTTGTAATATTTGTTTCAGGTTTGCTGAAAGTTATGGCAATTTAATAATATGTGTTTAACAATATGATTCCTGGCATGGGACACATACTGGTGATTCATCATTTTTTAGTTGATATTGGTGGGTTATGTATGTGTCCCCTATACAGAGTCTGACTATTACCACCTCTCCTTACAAAGACAAAAGTAATTAAAAAAAAAAAAGCCATAAAACAGTAACAAAGTACTCTATACACTATTACTAAATATGTTGGATAAGTTTCACTATTTTAGAATTGCCTGAATAATGTAACAAATCAACAGAAAAGAGCAGCAAATGGCTAGTACAAAGTTGCTCATATGAACAGTCTTATTCTAATTTCATGTTAGGCTGTATAATTCTTTTCAATGATTAGACACTAGTGCTAAATTGATGCTAAGAGTTCAGCAGATTCAATTAAAATACCTTATTTTTCCTAATTTCCAATTTAACAAAAGTTCATACTCTGATGGTAACTAAGTTTCCCCCACTCTTATTTCAGCAGGAAATATTACTGAAAGTTTAAGGACATTGAATATTACTGGAACTTCACCTATCTCTCCATCTTATAGAGACATCAAATAAGCTATTTGGAAATTTAAGATTTTGAAAAAAAAAGTTTTTGCAGAATTTTTCAGGATAATTCCCCAAAATTTGGAGGAAAAAAAAAATAGTAACTTACCTTAAGAGTGTCATAACCTTTCTGAAGGTATTTTTTACATTTACTAGTTTCTCCAATTGAAGCATAATATTTTGACCACCAATCAATCTCTAAGTCAAGCAAATCAGATTTCTAAAAAAAAAAAAAAAAAAAAGTTTTTGTTAACAGCAATAACAGCAATTTTGCTTATGCAAAATTTTTTCTAAGTTTGTTTAAATGATGTTAGCTAGTCTTTTCAATTAAGGACATTAAAGCCTTCATTTTTCAGTTTTCATTTACAACTGACACTAAATGTTCCATCAATTTTAAAAACTTTAGGCACCACATTCAATCATGCAACAAGTTTCAAATATAATCTCAAAACAGATGTAGTAGTTGCAATGTTTAAAATTGCTTGTAGCAGTAGACAATAGCAAATGATTGCTTGTTGGTATTCAACCATTTAGGTAGGATAAAGTTTTGGTTTAGTCAAAAGTAGAAGAAATATAGATTTAGTTTTAGGAACAGTGTTTGGGACAAACTCTTAAGGATAATAAAATCAAGTTATATTTTCATGTAAGAATAGAGAAAATACCAAGTTTGATAATCTTTAACAGTGACCTCGAGACAGTTTGGTATAAAAGTGGTAAGAGAATTTCAGAGTTTAAAATCTGAGCAAAAAGAGCAATAAAAAGGCTGAATGGTGGAGTGTACCCAACCAGATCAAAGAAAATTCAACATTTAAAAAAAAAAAAAAAAAAAAGTGGGTATGTCCTTTCATATTTAATTTAAAAAAGTTATTTTGTTGTCTTTTACAAACATTTAAAAATAGTTAATCAGGTTCTTGCAATGAGGAAGATTATGCTGTCCTTAGTTTATAGCTTGCTATATTAAGTAAAAGGTGTAGCAAATATCACTAATTTTCATCACTTTTTTTTTTAAATACATCTGAAGGAGGTTTGATAATGGATCAGTCAAGATAATGTGATAAAGTGCTCAAAAATCCAAACTATTCTTGGAAGTAGCTCTAAAATTACGCAAGTACCAATAAAGAGAAATTTGACTTGTGTAGTTAAGCATATGTATTGCTCAAAAAAATAAATTTTGATAGGTGAAAATTGAAACTTCCACACTTATTCTAAGTATGGGTCAGGCAACTGAATCATTTGCCACCCCCCCATACTTGATGTTAACATATCAGCTGATCCAGTCTTCAGCTATTTTTGAATGTTGATTTAAATGGAGAAAAAAAAAAGTTACAATTTTTAGTACATGTTCTATAGAAAAAGTATTATGGACAGGATGCTGGCAGGAGGAAGTAATGTGTCTCGGTTGTAAATCAGTTAAAAATAGAATACAACAATAAGTATGTTTCCATCTACATAATAGAGAAAAATTCCCCCCCCCGTGTGTGTGGGGGGGGGAGAAATTCCTTTCATCATTGAATATACACCTGATGTGGGTTGAATTCATTGACAAAAAAAAAAAAAAAAAAAAAAATCAGCTGTTTGAATGATATTTGCAATGTTAAGGACTCTCCAAGATTATGGAGAATATTGTTTCAAATATTAGAAATATTCCTGGCAGTTATAAAATTCCAATATCTAAGTTCCAGCAATAGTCATTTAGTTTGGTCAGATTAAAACCATCACCAACAAGAACAAATTGATTACACATGCAAAAGAAAAATTAAAATCCCAATAAATGACATTTTATAAGTTCGACACGGAAAGCAAGCAAAACATTAAGGACATGAAAATATGAAATACAAAGTAAATACCAAATTAGAAGTTGAATGAAAAACTACATTCTTTTGAAATGTTTTACTAATTTATTCTTAAAAATAGATTGATATTTATCTTCATCTTAGTAGGCAAGTGAAACACTTAGCATCATTATGGATTCTTAACAGATTTGTGCTATAATCACACACATGTTGACATTAATTGAACACAATCATTTTATATTTAAGCTACTCATTAACTTTTTTGATCCTATCATAAAATGAACATTTTTCAAGTTCTATTTAGATTAAATTTTCCTATTAAACATTTTAAAGTTTTGATTTCAAATACACTTTTTTGTAGTTTGCATGTACTAATTTTCTTTTTTAAATGAAATTAGACTATTCCATATAAAAGGAAAAAAAAAATTTATAAACTAAATTATTTTCAAAATTAATGCCAATAATGATTTTAGACAAATGATACAGCATTGGCATTGTTTGAAGCCAAATGTCCTCTGTTTAGTTCCCAGTTCCAGTAAAAAGAGTTTGGGATTTGACTAAAAAAAAAAAAAAAATCTCTAACATTGTGGAAAGATGAACCAAGGAACAAACTTTGGTAAGATCCAGAAATTTTCATATTTTGAAATTTCATATATTCAGTCTGAAATTTGAAGAAAAACTTCTACTCCCGACCCACCTAATACTTAGACTGATTTTCATTCAGGTTTTGGTAAAAATGGTTTAAGTATAAAAATGTACTTTTGTTTTGTTTTTTTCATGTTTTTATATCTGAGGATATTCTCCAATTTTCCTACTAAGCAAAGATATTTTGATTTTATACACCTTCCAGACCAAATAGATTGGCCAAAGTGTAAAAAAAAAAACAAAACATGAAAGCAACACCAATTCAGTAATCTGAACAACAATTGGAAAGTTAACTTCTTAAAATTATACAGAGTGTTCTTATCTAATATTGATATCTTCAATGAGATTGAGAATAAATAAAATTTACAAATTCCTCATTTGTAGCTACAGCAACAACTTTTACAATTAGGATTCATTTCCTTAAGGCAATCCTTTAAACAACAAAGATATTTTTGCACATTTATTGTTAAATGCTGTGCAAACAAATTTATCTTCATTTCCCTTCTTCCCACAATGTAACTTAGCTTCTCTATCTTTTCTATACATATTTTAATGGTAATTCTTCCGACAAGCTTTCTTCAGTGACAGCTCGACTTTGTGAATTTAAGCACAATACTAGATTTTAAGCTACATCTAATTATTTCACTGTTGAAATTGTTACTTATTAGAAATTCTATGCTAATAGTTTCTTTTCTCTTACTTCTCACTTCCCTCTCAACTAAGATTGTCAAAAAATTAAATGTAATATCAATCATCATCTTTTGTTACCATGAATCCTTTCTTTTATTGTTCAGTTTCTTTCACTCTCAGTAACCCCTTGCATCCTATTGGCTTTTATTGCCTTGCTTGAACTGAAATTTAAAAACTCTAGGCTGGAGCTAGCCAACCCTTACTTTTCACCCTCAGAGTTCAAAAGTGATTGCACAACATTGTGGGTGATGAACTGTTTTCAACCTGTCACCTCTTTCCCCCCCTACAGACAAAATATCACTAGCTTCTCACTGCTATACAGCAATTTTCATGGCATATATCAGGTAAACTACATTCCTTGGTTCCACCTGTCCAAAGTGTCACAGCTAGGAAGCACCATGCTATGTACACCGAATTGATCAATCCTTATACTCTTCATATTCCATTGGTAAGGAGTAAGTTCCTTTCAGACTGCAACATTTCTGGGGAAGAAGCTATGTGGAATGAACTACTGATAGAATGCTTCCCAAATCATTTTAATCTTAACCTTTTCAAATCAAGAGTCAACTATTATCTCACATATAATATGCAACCCTTTCTCCCTCTCTATATGCCATCTACCTTAAGTGGCACTTAGGCCTTATGGACAAATAGAGAAGTGTTAAAAATAAATAAAAATATTTTTAAAAATTTAATTATGAGTCATCTATTTTAGCCATTGAAAAGTTGTAATGACCCAAAGTGTTCTAAGAAAAGTAAGACATCTATATAGAGAATTATCTGGCTTTATATATAAAGGGTCATGTGACAGCACAACATGAGCAGGAAAATAAAACCAGGACACTTAGTTACTGAGTGACAGTAAACTAGATGGATCTGCTTTCTCTTATTTCTCACAAGAGAACAACAGCTCCATCTTTGACAGAAAACGCATTTAAGTTAGAGGATTTTCCTTTGCCAACATTTGTTTCTCCAGTGTATTAAATTGGCAATGTGGTCTTATTAAAAAGTAAGAAAAAGATCTCGGTTATTCATATATATATATATATATATATATATATTACACATATGCACACATGGAATCCTCTCATCTCTAGTTTAGTTAGATAGTTCTACTTATGCTAACAAAGAATTGTTGAGCAGATTGCATCATTTCATACCAATCCTTAAACTATGAAATATTTATGTAAATGGACACTCATTGATACATCTTATCTCTGTGGTTCCAGTATCAATTGACATTTATTTTCAAACTAGCTTAAAAGCCACTCTATTGGATGGCATTTAAGCTAGCTCCTGCAGAGGGATCTTGATTGGGTTTTCATAGGTAGGGAGGAGTAGATGCAATAAACTAAAGAACTCAAAACTGATTGCATTAATATCTAAGCTTAACTTTTAAAAGCTCAACAATAATTCTTCTGCCATTTAATTTAAAGATAATTTGATATACATAGACCCTTACTTTACATACAAACAATTTTTATTTCATGGGTGACTTTTGCTGGATTTTGCACTTAAGTTTGATTATTCCTAAATTTATTTTCAAGTTATAAAAATTGTTATACAAAAAATTTTTTTGCAAAAAAAAAAAAAAAAAAAAAAAAAATCATGTAAAATTGCTGAAAACAATTGCAGTAATAAAAACTTAGGGATACAAAATTTAAAGATTGCAGGTCCTAGATCCAGCCTGGAATGTTTTTAATTTGCTCACAGAGTTGTTTTGATTCCAAAAATGGTACAATATGTTAGGCTATGGCCTCAGAGTAAAGTTGAAAAAGTGACACACTGACATTTGCATTTATTATATAGATAGAGTAAATTAAAAAGAAACCAAATATACTTTAATTTGATTTATAGGACATGATTGCTGAGAAAGCAATACAATTCTGTAGATTTTTATGCTTTTAAGTTCTCTTTGTACATCCAGTCCCTTGCACAAATCTCAACACCACAACAAAAGAGAATTATTACTTTTTGCCCCTACAAGATTATGTGAAGTGAAAATTAAACATGCAAATCCAATCCAAGTGTGATGGTTCAAGAAATATGCCTTAACCCAATGTGCTGAGAACAGTAAAATCAAAAGGTGAAATTTGCATAACAAATTCAAGAATTGTAGAAGTTTGAAAAATTCCACTGCCTTGAAACAAAGAATTTGAGTTTGGAGTTTGAAAGTGAACCAATAATATAGAAGAACTGAAAGAAAAAGAATGGCCTGTTGAAAACTTTGGCACAAACCTCTTCTGCTTCATCTTTGGATTTACTTAAAGAAGGCAGCTCCATTTGTGGAAATGACAAGTTAACTATTCCAGTGGCTCTCAGAGGAGGCTTTAAGAAAAAATTACCTTTTAACATGTTTATATTTATTATATATTAAAAAAAAAAAAAAAAAGGATCAGAATTGAATTTCTTCAATTATGAATTTTGTTTTAAAATGGAACATCAAGATTTTTTTTTTGACATTTCAGTGATAGGGTTTTTTTTTTTTAGCATCAAAGTGCAAGAAAAAGAATTTTTTTCTCTTTTATGTTTAGCTAAAAACCCATTCCAAGAAAATCAGGTGATTTTTATCACACAACTTTCCAGATAATTGTCAATCCTTATAATAATCTATAATGCAATTTATAAAATTTTTATTATTTCAGGTTAAAATTTAGTGGATGAAGACCATGCTAATTTCAGAATCTGGAAAAGCAAATCAAAAAAAAAAGTTAAGTAAAAAGGAGGAGATTATATATATATATATATATAAATAATCCAAGTGTGATATATATATATATATATATATATATATATATATATATATATACACACACACTTATAGGATTGATGCATACAGAATAAATTCCAATAACCAAAAAATATTCTTAAAAGAGTGCTTAATACAGAGTAGAGCAAATATAATTTATTCGAAAATAACAAATGTTATAAAAATCACTACAAAAATAGCCATAGTGATTTTATAACATTTGTTATAATTTTTGAATTAATTATATATATGGGGAGGTGGAATTGTAAAGGTTCATAATCTTCTGTGTTTAATATTGAAATCTATTACATATACTCATAGACACCTCCCAGTGCAGTTGGAAATGTATTTTTTTTTTTTTTTTTTTTGCATATTATCTTTATGGGAACATTTACTCTCAACTATGGAAATAATTGGTATACTTTATGTATTCTACACTTAATACAAAAATGTCATAATCAAGGCAAGATTATAAAAGACTTCATATTTAAATGATGTATAAATATAGAAGAATAGGTTGGTTGGTTGTTTAATATCAACTTCTATGGGTTATTTTATGCCAAAATCTCATTTCATTTGCAATTTTATTTTAGGAAATAATGGTTTATTACTAATTAACCCATAGCTGGTGAGAGAAGATGCAGATTCATACTTTTCCCAAAAGTATTTATGTGTAAGTGAATATAATGAACCCAATTGAAATTGCTCTTCATTTTACAATTCCAAGCCATTATCCATTACACTACTTGCAAATCTGAGTTTACAGCATCTGGTATTCCTGAGTGATCACCCATCAATGTACTGACCAAGCTGAATGTTGCTTAACTTGTGATCATACAGAAACCCGTGTTTATAACAGAACAGAGATCTCAAATGAGACTTTGCAACTTTAAACTGTTTTAATCATCATTATTAATTTTTGTGTTCCTTTCATTTTGTTATCAAAGCTCAGGTCATTTAAATATTAATCCATTAATGTTTACCATCCTATTTTTGAGGCTGAGCATTATGGGTTATAATTTTAATATTTTTAAAATGGATACCAGATTTTTATTTTTTTAGTTTTATAATCCCAGATTTTATGGTAGACATTAATAGGTTAATGAAAAGCATGACTCAAAAATAAAAGATGAACTTCCAGTGAAATTTGAACTTGCATCCCTTATCCTTGAAAGCTGATAACAGTTCTTTACAGATTAAGTTATGAAAGGCAATAAGAAAGTATTGTTCAAATTCACCATATTTCTTCCAGAGTGCTGGGATGAAAGTCGATAAAAATACTGGTAAATAAGTTTTGAATGGTGACAACAGTTCATTTAAGAAATTCAAAAACAATTAGAGTTTTAATAAAAACAAAAAAATTTTTTCAAATAAGCTTATGGAGGAATTTTAACATGGTACAACACAAATTGCATTTTTTATGCTTAATTGGCTAAATATGGTAGATCAAGATAGAAGAAAGTCACCTTGAAACTTCAATTTTATCTTGATTTAATCTGGACAACACAAGATATCTAATAATGTATATGTACTTGACTGTTGAAAACCGAAGTTAAGAGCCAATTGTTGGCTGCAGTTCAAAGATGTATTCATGCCTTTAAGGACATGTGAAAAGTAGACAAGAATTTTCATCTGAAATTTCTACAGTTTGCAAATTTTATTGCACCTGCAAATATGGTAATACATCTTCAGATTTACTTTAATACCCATTCTTTTGTTGTTTTTTTTTAAAGAAATTATAGTTTTTAAAAAGGTGGACTGAAAATCTTGAACACAAATTTACTTAAACTTTTCACTGGTAAAAATTGCCAAAATATATGGCAAGCTGCAGTAGAATTGGTTTTACATTTTGAAGCCTTTTTAAAGATATATATTTTACATATTTCCCCCACAATAAGTTTTTGTGATTTTTTTTAAAGTTTTTTTTTTTTTTTTTTTTTTTTTACATAAAACCATTAAAAAATGAGTAGAATTGAAAAAACTATGTTCAGATCAAATCTGGCAGAATAATTTTTATGAATACAATAAGGACCATCACCAAATACATTTAATTACTGGGATCTAAGCCACTGCACTGATTAGGTAATGCATCCATTCTAATAAATTTATTTTCTTGGACTAAATACAGAAGCTTCGATTTTTGAGCTAATGAAAAAAAAACATTAGGCAAAAACTGAATTTTTCTTTTTTGAAATATTCAATTTACATTGCAAGAACAAAAGATTGTATTTGTTTATATTTTCATTTAGATATAAGCTGAGAATAAAAAAACATCAATGCAGCAACAAGATGTCAAAGAGTTACAGTTCTGTAAAAAGAGAGAGTTCCACATTTCCCAAGAAATTGTATACAAGAGAAAAATTGTCTATAGCAAGACACTGATAAAAAAATTGGATACAATCTCATGCTTAACTTTCAAGTTTAAAAGGCAAGAGTGAAAGGTGAAATAAGTTTATATAACATTTGTAATAGATTGCTTAAAAAAAAAAAAAAAAAAAAAAAATAGTATTAAAAGGGAAAAACAAACATCAAAAGAGATAAAAAGATATTTTTTTTAATAAATCTTATTAACTGGGTAAGAAGAAAAAACTTCCCAAATTAAAATTCATATAAACAATTAAGTTTTAGATAAAGAATTCATTAGAACAAGAGTGAAGTTGTCAAGGGTCAAAAGAGAAAATTTGTGATTCATTAGGAAAAAAAAAAGAAACAGTGAATTGAAAAAAAAAAAAAAAAACAGCATGAAGTAGAATCTGTGATTAAACTGACATTCACAAGTTTTCAAACAAACATTTTCCCTCATACATTCAATTATGGTATTTATAGTCAATATATTAAGTTTAAATTATTAACTTTTGACATAACTCCATTTATATAGATGCCTATTCTTACATTGGCTACTTTCAAATAGACGAAAATAGAATCTACATAAAAAGCACTTACCATTTGTATTACATCATCTTTTTTCAAATTACATATTTTGGATATTGTAAATAAAACCAATTTCAAAGAAAGTCTTTTTATAACCAGTTATTATTATATTAAATCAATATAAATTGTTTAATCCAATTTCTCCACATCAGCCACAATCCTATGACAATAGATGTTTGAAAACTAAGCTTAAAAGGTTTATAGACTAAGATTATGACAATTTTCTATCTTGCAAGATCTGAAACAGTTAAGAGTAACCCCCCCCAAAAAAAAACAATGTAGTTAACATTTAATATATGCAAGTCAAATCTACACTTAAGTCCCTGACTAAAATGTTTTAAAAGGTATGAGGATAGCCTCTGAAAGAATTCTTGAAAGAAATATCAATTTAATGAAATATCAATTTAATGAAATACAGACATGACATGCAACAAACAGGCAAGAAATGAGAAGCACACATTTACAGAAAAGACAGAATAAGGTTCGTTTTACAAAAATCCAAATCCTAATGATATAAGTTTTACTCTTTACACTAGAAAAATCAAATCCTAAATATAGTGTTAAAGGTTAATGTCAAGATTCTTCTTTAAGTTTACCTTCATTTTGAATGCCATAAGTTTCCTACCATTTTTTATCTGGAATTTGGTCTTTTTATTGTGTTACTATGATTCAAATTAACTAACTCCTTCCTGTTTGATAAATCCCAAAACAACAATACTAGAATCCTAAAAATTGGGATTTTCACACAAGATAATTGACCAACTAATTTAGAAATAAAACAAAAAAAAAAAAAAATTTATACTTAACACTGATGCAGTCAAAAATAATGTTGGAAATTACCTTTTTAACACATTAAAAGAATCTTTAACAAATTGAGGAAAACTTGAGCATTATCTCAGATTTGTAGATAGGAGGAAGAAAAATATTTCATCAAACATGAGAATTTTATTATTCAAAATATTTGAATTGTCAAGATGAAATTTTTTAAATCTTTTTTTTTTTTTAAGCAAGATTTTTCTCTCAATCCAACTAAACAAAGATTGAAAATGTTGAGAAAATTGTTCAAGAAGTACTTAATTGCACACTTTGGTAGCCTCTGATCAACATCAGGTTTTATTATCTGAAAATAATTATTACAGATAATATCACAGATAATATCACACCAATATGGCTGATGGAGGAATGTAAACAAGTGAAGGAGTACTTAGTTCTCATTTTCTTAAAATTTATAAGTAAATGATGAATTTGCAATTAACAGAACTGGAATTTTCTCTCTGGTACAAATTTTTGTCATTTCATATTTAAAATTCACAAAACCATAATTGGAATGAGATTGCTTTATTATTCAATTTAGAGTAATTTAACAGTATTTCACTACAAGAAATTGTACTATGTGCTATTTTTGCTGTGTTACAACAATACTTAGATCTTTATAGATTTTACAAGTTTTAATATAAAAATTTAAAATCACTAAATTTTTCAACAGGAAAAACATTAAAAAATTACTACAACTTCTAGTGGCAGAGTTAGAAAAATTCTAAACTATTAGAAATATTAATAGTAGGGAATTAAAAAAAAAACAAAAAAAACATTATATATATATTTATTTTTAGTTACTATCCATAAATTTTACAATATAAATCCTCATGTTAAACATCTGAGTGCAAGATACATTTCCTACTGAACATTTTCAAAGTTAAGCTTACAAACTTTCCTTTATATTTAGTCTAAATTCTATACTATATCTGACGAAAACTGAAATTTTTAAAAAGTTTGTACACCAGCAGGAAAAAAAAAATAAATACAAACACACAAAGAAATGGATTTGATTTTTGTAAAACAAATTTTTCTACAGCCCAATCCAGACAGAGACAACTGATAAACTAAAATGATACCCGTTTCTTTGTTGTTATCTGGGGGAAAGCACTTTTGGTTTGGACAAAAATGCGTTGAAGTTTGGTGGCTTTTGAACTCTGGTTAAGCAGGGTGAAAAATAAGTTAGTAAATTATTGCAGCAACAATCACAAGTGAACAAAACAAAACAAAAAAAAAAAAAAAAACACTAAATGTACAACAAAACTTGTTGCACAAGAAAATTTGTTATAAAACTGTTCAGCTTATGACCACAAAAAAGCATAAAGCAAAAAGAAGAAAGAAAATACAACAGCCATAATAGTATGGCATATGGGGATGCTGAAAACTTTTTGGCCTGACCTATTTCTCAGAATTTAGCCAAATGCTACATTTTTTTTTTTTAATGAACTTAGTTTATAGAGAGCTTTTCAGCACCCATTGCATCATAATTAAAATACAAGAAAAATTATATTAAAAAATTTTTAATGTTACTAAAAAATTCTTCATCATCAAATGGTAAACAAAAATAAATCAATATTTTACATCAACAAAAAATTCAGTTCATTTTTCATCGGACATGAAGGTAGAAGATTTTAAAAAAGAACCAGATTTTTCTTAAAATTCTTTTTGAAGACAGAAGTTTTGATAAAAACTTATAATACTAAAATGAAGAAAAATACAAAAAAGATGGTTGCATTACCAATAACACAGATATTAGAGATTCAGTGAGTTTAGACAAACTGAGATTAAAAACATTTTTAAAATGTTAAAGAAAAAAAAAAAAAAAAGCATTTAAATCAGTGTTTAAACTTTTCAAAAATAAAAAAACAAAACATTGAGGAATTTCATTTTAAACTATACAAAAATTATAGTCAAGCATTATTAGAAATTGATAAATCTTAATCAGTTTACATGAAACTTAATCTCTAATGTCTATATTTTGAGATGTTCTCAGCAATCAAAAATATTTACAATTTGCTCGACTAACTTAGAAGCTTTCAATGTGAAAGTTTTTATCAAATTTCAGTTAATATGCAGATGGAGTATAAATGAATAATTTCTAGAATTTAAAGTAGAAATATAGTGTACAATTAGTAATTATGTGAAACTATATATATATATATATATATATATATATATATACACACACACACAAATGAGAGAGAGAGAACAGATGGTGTAAAATTCCACTGTAGCATTTACTTTTAAAAAAGTGCTCAATACAAAGAGCAACATATTTTTATTATAAGAGATTATAATAAAAATGTTGAAATTGTTACACAGGTTTTCATATGATTGTACTTCTTCAGACAACATCTGGACTCTTACCATCACTTGAAGTACAATCAAAGTATTGAAACATGGAAGCTTTTGTGTAGCAATTTCAACATGTTTTTATTATCTCTTATAAAAATAATATATATATATATATATATATATATATATATATATAAAATACATACACATGAGAAAGTATGTAGCACACACAAAGATAGGTATGGTTAATAAAAATTATTTTCATAGATTTTTTTCAAATATTTTTATCAAATGTGCTTTTGGCAGTGTGGGTGTTGAAAAAATGTGTCTGAGCAGACATCAGAAACACAGATTAGCTAGCCATCCTAACACACTGCCATACTAGGAATCAAGCAGCTGGCAATTATTATTATTATCAATGCACTTAATTCAATAGTGAATATTAATCAGTGAATACCAAGTAATTCAGCTATCAACTACATTTCAAGTTATAGACATTAATCCCTCTTCAGATTGTAATATTTGCTCTGATAAATAAATCAAATTGGAATGGCACTGATATTCAGAACTTAAAACGATTACTTGGTTACTTATTTTAGTGCATTATTAATAATTACAATTATAGCTACATGTAGCAGACAGTAGTTATATCATTTATCACTTATTTTGATAACTAAGACTACATTTAAATAAATAATCATTCTAAGTAACACCGTTAATCAAAATAAGTGCTGGTTAATTTATTACAAACTTTAATTAGAATATTGTTTTTAGTTGTTTAATTGAAATAAAATACAATTTTAAAAGCAATAGTGAATAGTTGAAAGGAAAGTAAAAGCTTACCTTTGGCTGAGTTATAGTTTCAGTAGGCATATCAAGGATTGTGTCAGTGGGGGTACCATTACCGATGATCGGAGCTTCCTCTTAATTAAAGAAAATCCAATAGTAAGTTCTTTTCAGAATATATTTTTACAAATACAATAATTTTATGAAAATTTTTTTTGAGAAGACAATGTTTACTAAAAATTCTGATTTTACTCAAGACTTAATATGTATATTCCGACATTTTAGATCTGTTTTTAATTTATCCAACCATCTTGGACATTTCTAGAACCAGTTGCATTGCTCCAAGAACTTACTGCATGTGCAGACATACTATTCCAATAAGGACACTCAGTGAGGTTCCTTTTAGGGAGTGTGTAGCTTGTGACCATGTTCACAATGACTGAGCAAATAGATTTTTCCCATCTACAAAATTCAATTAAATAAGTCAAGGGTTGACACGTCAAAAATCAATGAACCAAGATAAAATTTACATGGATTGAAAATTGAAGCCACATTGAAAAAAAAAAAAAAAAAAAAAAAAAAACTTGTCAAAAAGACAGTTGACACTGCTTTTATTTTAACAACTCCTTGGCAATGTTTGTTTTAAAAAGTGAGATGATTAGAATTTTAATAAGAACTAAACATATAATCAAAGTGAATTTAGACTTTCTTGTTCTTGGGAACTGACAACAAATATTTATTTATTAGATTATTTACACTATTGTTTATTGGAATGGTTGGCAAGACATTGGCTAATTGCCAATTAATTCAAACTTTATAAATAAGGATTTCCTTGTAGTTGGTTCACATATTTTCATAATTTAGTAAATGTTTAATAATTTATGAATAAAATATAGTTTTCATTTTTCTTTATAAATTGGTAAATGATTAATATTGCACTGCATTAATTTTAATTGTATCAGTTTTTAGAATGTTGTAAATATTATTCTTTTAAAACAAACAAATAGGGCTTAATATTTTGGTTGTAAATTCTCAAGAACAAAAAAAATGTACAAATTAACTTATGTTTAGGATTTATTACCATTTTAATTATCACTTTTTAAAAGCAAACATTGCTGAGGAGTGAAGGTAGTTAATAGTGTCAAGAGAAAAAGTGCCCTTTTGATACACTTTTTTTTTCAGATATGAAAGTTTAAATATTGCACACAATTTTCAGTGTTATATATCGACTTCATTACATATTTGATGACCCCCCGGACTACAACCAAAATGAGAAGAATCTACTCATATGGGGTAAGTAAAGAAAACAAAAAAATTCTAGTTATGGTCCTGGTTGAGAGTTCAATCCCATCAGGCAGGGAGAGTTACACTTTGTTAAACATAACTGACATGCACATTATTATTATATGCGTTACAGAAGATGACCTGGGATATTTTTTTTGTTTCAAACTGTGAAAAACATCAACTAGTCTGTGCATTCAAGAATTTTATTTAAAAAAAAAAAAAAAAAAAAAATTGTCCTCCAGCAGCATTCGAACCCGTGTCCCACTTTGTTGAGGATGTGTCCAATAAAGGGGGATACCAGTTTGCCCTGCCAGAATGTACATTTTCTTTATGATTCTCAAAAAGCACAGGCCGGGAGATATAATTTGCTGTTTAACAAAATGAATGTTTACTCAAACATATCCACTAAAATACGTGTGTGTGTGTGTATATATATATATATATATATATATATATGATACTTACCTTCTGGTTCTGGAGGAGCTTGCTCATCAACTGGCTGACATCTGAATTGTTCCAAAGATTTTATCACATGAACTCCAACTGTTGGTTTTCGTCCAAACTGTCTGTGGTCCTTCACAGAAATGTTTAGGGGTGGCATATACAATTCTTCCCTGGGAAGCATCTAGAAAAGGAATAGACATTAAAAAGCAGTGAAAATATTCCTTGACCCTGCAAAGTGGGTGTGGTTGGAGTGAGGACAATGAGAAATTAGAGATTACAAATATTAAAGTTTGGCAAAAAATTTTCCAGTAATTTTAAGGGGAACAAAAACACTGTCCATTCACTGCTGCAGATATGCAAAAAGATAAAGTGCAAGACATATATATATATATATATATATATATATATATATATATATATATATATATATATATATATATGAGAGCACAACATTTATTTTGCAAAATAACATTTTAAAAAAAAAAAAAAATCAATGCTCAATATCAAAGTGAGCCACTATCAGAGTCAAATGTTGACCAATATTTCAAGTCACTTATAAAAATAAGAAATTTTACAATTTTGCCAAGTTTCCTGGTGCAACTCAATCATCATGCACCAAAAATAGGAAGAAACTCTACACCCACTAATTAATTTGTAGTCTCCAACTATAACCACCGCCTTCTATTCTCCAAGAAGTAGAAACAACGATTGCAGTTGGTACCTATACAATAGAAACTATACTGATATTCCTTTTTCACCCAGAAGCTAACAAACACACTAAGTGTTTATTTTCCTGCCTAGACTTATTAAAGCATCCTGATCTTTTACTGAGGAGGCATTCTTGATCAGGGAAGTAATAATGCTCACTTTCCCTTCTAGACAAAATCCACATTTCCTAGAACTAGCTTCACATGATTTTGCCTTTTCATAATCTTTCATCTAATAAGAGATTTCTTGCATCTATCTTTATATTCCCAATACAAACATTGACTTCTTTGGAAAGAAGTTCTGTGATTGTAGGATCTATATACCCAGGGTCATTTTGTTGTCCCCATGTATATACCATACTAGGCCCATCCTCAGCTTTTACAGTAGATTGATAGATAATATTGACTGTTAAGCATTTAACTGCAACAGGACATTGATTCTTGTGCCTGCAGTTACATAAATTACCTTATCAGATCTGATGACCAGATAGAGAAAAAAAAAATTAATCTACTTAAATCTGACATACCAATGGCTCATATATAGAGATGAATGCATGGCTGCACATGCACAAATACATAAAAATACAGAAAAAAAGACTCAATATAAGCAGTAAAATGCCGATACCCCTTGAAGAGTAGACAGAGAGGTCTGCCTATGAGTCAGAAGGCTGAAGGTAACATCAATCAGTTAAGTGACAAGATTTACTCACATTAATCCTGTATATCTAGCACACTCTCTCATATATATATATAATTAATACAAATATAAAATGTCATGTAGCTGATGTTATATTCACCAACTCTACTCCAGAGTTTCATAGATGAACCTTTGTGTAATTGTTTGGTCCACACATCAGGTGATATAAAAAAAGTCAATTTCTTATTTTCATTATTTTTAAGATATATATATATATATATATATATGTGTGTGTGTGTATTTAGGCATGTCTGATATAAGTTACAAGCATTGTCTGCTTATTTTGATCATAATCCTTTTATATTCATGAATATTTTTTTCGTATATTACAATTACATCAGGCAAGAAATCCATTGCAGCAGTGAGAATCACTTATTACCAAAGTGCTTTCCATCTCTTTCTGAAATCATCAGGGATGCACTTGATAAGGCAAAACTATATGTAGCTATCCATTACTGAATTTTTTCTTTTGCGTTTAAATGCTAATGTCCAACAGTTATGCTTTAGGATTCATTAGAATTTGAATAGTTATCCATTATGGCATTTTTTTTTTTTTTTTTTAGAGAGAGAAAAAAAAAAAATATATATATTCTTTATATATATATATATATATAATTAATCCTGATAAGAGGTAAAATTATCAAAATTGCCCATTGTAATGTTGAACGGACTGAAAATTTGGCAACAGAGAAAATGCGTGATTAGAACAAAAGAGGATCAATGGTCTGTTTGACAAGTTCATATGAATGTTAAAAAAAAAAAAAGTCACAAACCCTCCTTCCCCATCTATCCTAGAAACTTCAACTGTGATTGCAAGTAGAAGTATCCTTTTTAATCCCATTTTCCCTAAAATCTTTTCATTGTTCACATGTTCTATTCATTGTCTTCAACATGTTGGTAGAATTAAATTTTTTGTCACTTTGAGTCATCTATGAGAAAACTGCAGTTTGTATTTTTTGCAAGAAAGTTTGCTGCAAAATTAAATTTCAACATAAAAAGAAAAATTGAAAACATCCAGCAAACAAATTGAGTTTTTTTTTTATTTATTTATTATTTTTTTTTTAAAGTGAATATAAAGAGGAAAACTTTTCTTTCAACACAGAAATTTGAAATTAAGTAACTTACTACTGTCAGGAACATCAAAGGTTCTGCAAAGTTGGGATTCTTTTTTGTATTCTTGATAACAGGAGTGCTGGCCACATGACCCCCAATTTCAAATTCAACACTGGGTGAGGTCACTTCCAGCAGCTGGAATTTTTTCATATTTCGTACACCCCATGCAAGTAACTGGATGAGAATAGAAAAACAAATTACTAATTGTTAATGTATCAAAGATGTTCAAATAAAAACAGATTTTCTACATTTGGCGTGCAGAAAATAATGAGCCCATGTAAATTATTTTTTAGCATTAACACATTCAAAATGAATATAAAAAAAAATAAAAAAAGCACAGAAATAATGGTTAATCTGAAGTAAAAGCAGTTGATATTTAGAAAAAATTAATTTGAATTATACTGAAAACTCATGGAAGGAAAAAAAAAAAAAAAATCAAAAGCCTTAAAAACAGACAAACAGGAGCATCACTAAAATACTGATGCATTGTAATGAGTCTTACTTCAATTCCTGTTCTTTGCAAGATTGGTCGAATCCCACTTGGAACTTGGTATAGTTCTCCTCTTTTTGGAGGTAAGAAAGGGAGGTCTTTTCCAGTCAACTGAAATAGAGAGGAAAAAAAAAAAAAACAATTAGAGAGGAAAAAAACAATTAGAGAGGAAAAAAAAAAAAAATTAGAGAGGAAAAAAAAAAAACAATTAGAGAGGAAAAAAAAAAAAAAAAACAATTAGAGAGGAAAAAAAAAAAAAAACAGAAAAAAAAAAAAAAATTAGAGAAAAAAAAAAAAAACAATTAGAGAGGAAAAAAAAAAAACAATTAGAGAGGAAAAAAAAAAAACAATTAGAGAGGAAAAAAAAAAAAACAAATTGAGTGGAAAAAAAAAAAATTAGAGAGGAAAAAAAAAAAAACAATTAGAGAGGAAAAAAAAAAAAACAATTAGAGAGGAAAAAAAAAAAAACAATTAGAGAGGAAAAAAAAAAACAATTAGAGAGGAAAAAAAAAAAACAATTAGAGAGGAAAAAAAAAAACAATTAGAGAGGAGAAAAAAAAAACAATTAGAGAGGAAAAAAAAAAAACAATTAGAGAAAAGAAAAAAAAAAAACAATTAGAGAGGAAAAACAATTACATAAAACTGCATTAATCACAAAATAGTTTCATGCTGTCAAGTGTTTTCACTAATAGTTTTCTTAAATAGAAAAATTAAATCTATAACAAAGATAATGGTACATAGATATTTACATGGAGCCCTTCAATGTGGTATAATGGTCTTGTTAAATCTATTACAACTGAATAGCAAGCTAAATCCTCACTGAGACCACCATAATTTTGGCCTTGTGCCACATCTAAACTATGCTTAAAAAAAAACCATAGATATCTATATGGCTTAGGTAGAACCAGAAACTATCTTTTGTATTGACAAAAAGGGCAATAAAGTATTCCCCTGGGTTTCAGTTATCTACAGTGAATCCAAAAAGAACAGGACTAAATTTATACTGGAGTACCTAATTGGGATAGTGGGGGTCATAAAATCATTTAAAGGGTCAAAAGTCCAAAATTAGTAAAGTTTTCTTAAACTTGGTTTGTTGTTGAAACATTTCCTAATAAAAGTAATCTAATGAAACACCCAGTTTGTCAGTGGGTCTCTGTGAACCTGAGTGTGTATCTTTCTGAGGATATTTTTAAACTCTTTAGTTGAATTAAAGTCATTTTTCATTTTAATTGCATATGAATCCAATTTGCATAATCTATAAAAAAATAAAAAAGAAAAAAAAAAGAAAAGAAGAAAAAGGTAAAAAGAAAAAAAAATATATATTTACCAAAAACAATTCAAAGGCAGCCAAGAGTTCTCCAGCTTGGTTATTTTGTCTCTGAATTTGGTACCATTGCAAGACAGGATTGCGAGCATCTGAAGGATCTAACTTGACCATTGGATGAGCTTTAGCACGACCAAGAAATTCTGGTTTACCCTGTAGACATTGGAAAAGGATTTTGTTATCTAAAGGATTTTAGTCATTTATAAAAATCTAAATTTAACAGTTAACTATTAAAATCTACCAATTAGTCAACATTTCTTTGAAGTATACAATCTTTAAATACTATGTATATTCAAAACTTAGTTAAAAACTCAAGGTTTTGTGAAAAGTCACAATATGACTAAAATTGTTCCCCAAACTGTGCTCAGACATTTCACATTACTAAGGGGGTTTTTTTGGGTTTTTTTTTAACCTTTTCATGTCCATTGTTGCACAAGTGGAACATATTTCAAGACATTTCTTTTTTGATATCAGACCAGCATTAATTGTATTTTAGCATGTGTAAGCACACATTTTATTTTAGTCTTTCCTCTTATTATCAGGATTAATTCTTTTCTGGTGTTAAAGAGTCTTAAAATACATTCCACTGGAACAAGGAGTGATAAATGGTTAAATTAGGAAAAGAAAAAAAACACTTTATTACATGTGCTACTGCAAGGTTTGATACAAAAGTCGATTCCATCAATATATCTTTATGTGGGTTAACAATATTTATTTGGTACTACAAGGAGATATATATATATATATATATATATATATATATATATATATATATTCATGAATTATTCACACAAAAACAAATGCAAAGGTTAATGATTTAATTGGCGAGAAATCCATCGTCGCAAACAATTCAAATAATATACAAAAACCTCCGAATCCGTTATGAATGAAAAGATCCTTGTTTCTATAAATTCCTGCCGCATTAGTTCTTATTTTTGCTACAAGCTTTCGTCTGTTCCTACAGACATCTTCAGGTATAGAATAGATGTTCTTGTTTTTTCTCTTAGTAATAAGAGGACAACGAAAATATATGTATTGTTGTATCCGAAAATGCTATTGGAAATGAGTTATTGTTTTTGGAGCGTGCAATAGCAACGCCAAGTTTGATTTTAAATTTTTTATAGTTGTGCGTTCATGTACAAATATGGTGATAAACGAATTTTTTACTGGTAAATTTTCTGTCAAAATAACATTAAAAACATTCCTACCACACACAGACATACACAGAACGCACACACTCAAGTAAGCTGAAAAATCGAATCATCCTTGATAATGGCTAAAGGTATAACCAAAAGCACTCAGAAATATAAAACATTTGGACAGTTCTTACACACCCTTTGTCCAGAAAAGAAAGCTCTTTTTCAGACACAAAAAAAATGAAATAAAAAGCTTAACCGTAGTACCTTGTCTGTCGTTTTTAATGATACATGCATAAAGGAAGGATTGCTGCCTAAATATACAACTATATATATATATATATATATATATATATATATATGTGTGTGAATACAAATTCAATAAACCAATATTAGCAAATGCATATGTATGCAATAAAATGTAGAATTAAAAAAAAAACAAAACTATTAAATAGTTTGTTACCCTCAGTGCCTGATTAATTGGATTACCATGAAACCGAATTGTACTATATATCTCCAGCCCAACGCTTCCTCTAAGTAGTTTATACTTTAGGAAATCCATAGAATGGATCAACCAAAACAGTGAAAACAAAAACTATTGACAACTCTTGAAATAGGAATTCATTTCAAACTTAAAGGGATCAAAATGAGAATTTTACTCACAAAAGTATCATGATCAAACAGTTCAATGTAGATATCTGGAGGTTGTATCTCCAAATTTTGTGGGTTCCCATGGATTTCAATCTGTTCAAAGATCAAAGTCTGGTCCCATGTTGGACATAGGGTCTTCTTTTCTCTTTCTGTTACCATACTTTGTGTAAGGAATGATACTCTAGCAAATGGATCTGATAGCAAAAAATATTTTGGTGTAAAAAAAAAAAAAAAAAAAAAAAAAAAAAAATCAAAATAAAACAATCTCAGCTGACAATGAATTTCAGGTAAAGTGCCAGAAGCTTTGATCTTTATTTTTTCTAAAAAGGCCATTAAAAAAAAAAAAAAAAAAAAAAAAAACACGTTAAATTTACCTGATAATCCCGAGTCATCTGCTGCAGCCAAATCTCTAGCCTGATACAAGTAGGCTCGTAGTTGATATTTGTAAGGTTCTAGGAGAAGAAAAAAAAAAAAATTTTTTTTTTTTTTTAGAGAAAGAAGTATATATTTAATAGAGATCATCTTCCCCACCCCCACTATGACCAAACCCATTTTTAAGGTATCCTTTTCTGTTTAAAAAGCGCAAAAAGCCAAAAGAGTTAATTCTTTTCAATATGGTACTATGAAAATTATATATCACTTTTCTTCTAAACAACAGTACTTACATTTTTCTGCTAGTGACAACAGAATATTCACATGGTTATAAAGCTATCCAAACCTGTCTAATGTGAAGCAAGTAAAGTTAACTTGGATTCATATAGGAAGTGATACCTAATAAGATTAACTTGAGAAAGTCATATTCAGGAATATATAGACCAACAAAAAGTGATTTTTTTTTTTTTAACAGGAAGAATTTACCAACAAATAAACCAATTATACAGAATCTGGTGTTATTATAACAGTTTCAGTCCTTATAGTTCTTTTAAAAAAAAAAAAAAAAAAAATAATTTTCTTTGGATGTATGTGTGAGAAAGAGGTAAGGGAGAAAGTGAGGAGGAAAGTAAATGTCATAGCTAGGTGAGGAAGATTGGTGAATGAGTAAGGGAATTTCTTTTAAGCTGAGCATTTAAAATATTGCCATCTCTCCTTACTGGTTTGTCAGTCTAGAAACTTTGCTTAAATACCCTTCAAAGGGATCACAAAGAAGGTTATTTTTTTTAAATTTTTATTGTAGGTGGGAACATGACCTGTTGGTTGAAAAATGTTAAATATTTATTTTCAAAGTATTAATTAACCAGAAGGATGCTCAATTGATCAACTTAAAAACACATTTGTCATTTGACTGTTTATTTCTGTCTTCGCTCCATATATCTTCCTATGTGATATGTTCATTATACTCTAAAATATTTTACCCATAGTAAAAGATCAAAGGTGTAACAGAGTATTAAAATCTAAGACATCAAGTATGTATGTCTCGTCTCAACTCTTTCTGTGATATATGAATACAGCGATAAAATCTGGGAGAGATCACTTTCTAAGCAGTCAACCAAGTGAAAAGGGGAAAAAAATGAAATAAAAACTTGCAGTCAACTGATAACAAACTGGACATTGAGGATTACTGATTGCTGCCCTATATTAATTAGTCATAATTGAAATGGAAGGGAATTCTAGGTCACTGTCCATTGGGTAGTTCCTGTGTCACCAGTTGTCCCAAGTGTCACCTATCTACCCACTCATCCTGACTGAGCAAGTGAAACATTGAATAAACACCTAAATATATTTTAAACCAGGTGAGTACTCATTTGTTGAATGTTTTTTTTTCCTTTTAAGCATTTCACTTTAAGACGAGAGTGCCACAAGCACACAAGGGGGTTACAGAGAGTGAAAGTAAGAGTAAAGAGGAGTGTTTGAGGAAAGAATAAAGAGGAGGATTGGGATCAGTGAGCAGCCAGTGGGCTTTTCCCAGTTTTGGGCACCCACTGACATGAATGAGAATAGACAATGTGGGATGGTCAGTAGAAAGCTGGGTGAGCCCCCCCCCAATGTATGGTCACACCTTTTACTTTGTTTTTCCCAAATTTAAAAGGATTTGAATAGGAAGTCAATGGAGATATACAATTTGAAATGACACTATTTAGTGCATATTTTTTTTATATATAATTAACACAAAATTTTTTCACTGAGCTAATTGATGTTATATTTAGCACCTTCACTCCAGAGTTTCATAGACAAACTATTTTGTAATTATTCAATCCACTATCCAGATGTTTTCAGCAATTGACAGCAGTTTTTCTCATTTTTCATTATCTTATGTGCATTTAATGTACGACTTATCTCCTCTTCCACCACAACCAAAACTATCTTTTCAGGTGTCATTTTTCTGTTTAAATAAAAGAAACCAAAGACCAACATGGCACTATGGAAGTTATGCAAAGTTGTCACCACACATTTAATATATAAATGTAATGATTCTATAGTCACTTGCAGAAAAGTCTAAGTGGTGACAACTCTGCATAACTTCCGTAGTGCCATATTGAAATAAATTTGGTCTTTGGTTTCTAAAATACATAACTTTTCTTCCAGGCATAATCAATTCCAGAGATTTTCACTTTGAATATTTTCCATTACACTTCTGGAGTATTTCTGCCTTTTGTCTTTCCGATTTTTTTTTTTTTTTTGAAAATCACTTCATCCCAAGCAAGGTAAAAAAGCCACTACAATTCAGGGAATTACAGAGTGTGAAAGTATAGGAAAGAAAAACATTAAGGAGGGAGAATAATAAAAGAACAGGAATTAAGAAAACCAAAGATAATGATTGACATTGCATTTAAATTTTTGAAGATCAAAGTTGACGGGAAAGCAAGAAGCTGGAAGAAGGTTCTACAAATGAGAACCTTGGAAAAGAAGTTTTGCAATTGTGTCCACAGCCAGTCAGAAATGTTAAATATCACACTACTATATTTTTACAGTTTTAAATATTTTTTAAATGGATAACCATATTTGAGTAGATGCTCTATTTATTTCTTAAACAATATACTTAATTTATAATAGTTTCTCATGCAAAAGAGGACATAGGTTGGAATCATGCAAGAGCATTTTTTTTCATTAAGGGCAGATGAAAATAATTAAATGAAGTATCAAGTCAAATATGGGTATCCACTAAAACTAACATTTAAAGTGATAACATCTGTCAGATTCATAAATAAGTTTTATTAAATTATTTATTAATAAGTTTCTAATTTGCAATGACAATTAAAAGGTAAGTGGAAAAAAAAATGTATAAAACTTACGGTCAAAAGTCAGGAACATACGTGGAGAAATCATGGAAAATTTCTTGTCATCCTTAAAAGAGAAAAATCAATGGCAAGTACAGTTGACTAGTTCAACTGAATATATATATATATATATATATATATATAAAAAGATAGGATAAAGAACAAATAGGAAGTATTTATGGACGACGATGACAGAATAAAGAAAGACAACTTTATCCATAGAATGCACAAATGTGCATGGAATGCTTAAAAAGACTATTTTATTGTATCATAAAAGGAAAAAAATAGAACAGGACAAAAGTAAATAAATCCAATATATTCATTTTATTTCCCTTTTGCTTTCCTTTATTTTTATAAATGTAAAAAGAAAATATTTTTTTGATGCTTTTTGCATTTAAATGATTATTTTTTTGCCTCTTTTCCAACCATTTAAGTGTTAAAATCCAAATGCAATATTTCTTAAAAAATGGATTGCTGAAATTTCTATCCTAATCACTACTCCAATTCCTGACTTTACTCCTATTCAATTATTTTTTTTTTTTTTTATTTGTATCATCAATATTATTTGATATTTTAAATGACCAACTCATAGTAATGAGTAGCCATAGTGCTCATAAATATATTTGTTTTGAAGAGTTTTATAAAAACTTTGTTTTGGCCTACCTGAGCTATCCTGAAGAAGCAGTTACCACCACTTCCATCAGAAACCATTTTACGGTGCCATCTTCGCCTTCGAACCAGATCCATTTTGCGTTCTTTAGCATGGAACTTCATGCTGAACAAAGGTGCATATTCCCAACCTTCTGCTGCAGCTTGTTCTTCCTTCACCTTATAAAAAAATGAAATGGAATGGACATGGAAAATTAATAACAATTAAAATATAGAGAATTGATTTTTCAAGGAAACCAAAAGTTTAAGGAAGAATAACCCTTCTCCCCTAAAAGGAAAAAAAAAAAAGGAAAAACAAAACTGATTATTGCTAATTCAATCCTTAATTCCCAAAATAGAGTCTTGGATTTGGATTCAAAGTTTTTCTAAGCATTTTTTTTTTATTTTCATAAAATCAAAGTTAATTTTCTCCAGAGGTACCAAGAGAGCTGGAAATAATGTACTTTCTTATTTCATGTAAATGAAACCAATTCCTGATCTTACCGATATACAATTATTTTCTCTTCTGTAGATAGCTATTAGATGAATGGATCAATTAACAAGTTACTGACAGCATAAACGCAGGTCATGAATCCTCACCAATTTTCATGAGGTCACAAGTCAGTTCAAACCTAAACTATGAGATTACTCATATGGAGGATTTCATTAGAGTGGTCAAGGCTTGTGCAGAACACAAACCATATATTTTGGAAAATCTGATAAGTGTTCCATGAAGTCTCAAGTTTTCCTTCTAGAAGAGTGACCAGTCTGTGCTGCTGTTTAACCCATAGATTGAGGAAGATGAATTCATTTCTCTTCCAAGTTTTTTTTGAGCAGAAATTAAATGAAACAATTGCAATCTGAACTCCATGGTGAGGTTACATTGTCTATAATTTGTATTCTGACATTTGTGCAAAGAAAGCATTATGAAACCTATACTAGCTCACTTATAAAACATTTTATTCAGTTAGCATATTTTTGTGCCACTGCGGTTACCACTACCCTCCATCTTACAATTGTGGTTTGTCGTGATATTCAAAGCAGAATAGTGCAATGGCTTGCCAAGTCCTTTTGCACTGGGAATGTGAGCTTAACCTGTTTTTGAAGTTACATTCTAGCCTTTGCCTAAAGAGGCAGGACCTACAAGGTAGTTTTGAATATAAAGTTTCCTTCTAGACCGGTTGCCACCCACGGTTATAAGATCCAGTCTATCCTGCTATTTTACCCATAGCTGGGAGGGAAAAGATGTATTCATACTTTTCCCAAGTGTATTAGCATGTAAGTTAATGTAATGAACTCAACTGGAATTCAAACCTCAGCTCTCAGATTCCTCAGTCTCAGCTGCTAACCATTACTCCCATTACTCCACTGCAAAATGTACAAGATGAAATTCAAATTCCTAATATTTACTAAATATTTAAATTACCACATAAAATTTATTCATCTAGGATTCAATAATTTTAGCTTGAGATTAAAATTGGGCAAGATGTTGAAAAAAAGCTTTACTAAGTTTTTTTTTTTTTTAAAAAAGTCAAAAAAAAAAAAAAAAAATCCAGACAAACCTGCAAAGCTTTTGATTTTTCACTGGCCACGAGAGATCGTGGTCTAACCCAGCGTCGACGTCTGCAAAGATGATAATTCTTTTCTACAGGACCATAGCCACCAAGTGTTGCTTCCACACAGTATTCAAAACCTAAGAGAAAGAAAATTATACAGAAACAGATTAGGGTTGATATTGTTTCAGTTTTCAAATCCTGGTTGGTATTTAGCTTAAAACACCAAACAAATACCTTCAGTAAGAGGTGGAAACAAAGCATTGCTTAGATTGGTTAAAGATTAAATGATGAAAAAAAAAAAAAAAGTGTGTGGCAGCAATCTTTAAAAATCTGTGTGCTGTATTAGAAAACCAGACAAATGGGAAGAAATGCTTCCTATTAACCGGCATTTTGATCTGTTACTACAGATCAGCATCATTATAGTTTTTCTTGACTGAATTATCAAACTGCGACAGGTTATAGTTCAATTCTGGGATGCACATCATGTGATTAATGATGGTGGTGTCAGCTGACAAACTATCAATGAACCAAGTACAGTACTTTCTTGATTACCTGAATACCTTGGGAAATGGTTATAAAAAGAAAAAAAAAAAAAAGATTTGGATGAATTTAAAAATTCAGATAACTGAATACCTAAATTATCAAATTAAAAAAAAAAAAAAAAAAAAAGCTATTTTTTGAAAGAAACTTAAAATTTATTAATCCTTTGAGCCTTGCATTCCTGAACAATTTTAACTCTTCTGTCTGAACTCCTGAGTCAAAATTCAAATAATTGGTATGTAATATTTCACGGTAGATATAAGAATGGTTACAAGTGTTTACCCACTGTTGGCTTAGCATTACGTCATTTTTCTACCACCAGTAAAATAGTGGTCAGAGCTCAGAGTTAAAGAAAATATTCAAATGCTTTGTTCAAGGTTTTATTTTTATGGAGAAATGCATCAATCTTTGTTTCTTTGTTTTCCTAAATGGATTTGAATTTTTCTACTGTCTAATCCTGAAACTGAATTAAAGTGGATGTATTTGTAAAGGCAGTTTTCAGTTGCAAGCACAACCAACTTAAACATTTGTCAAACGTAATCAATGCTTTGATGTTCAAAATTGGACATTGGATCTGTTAAACAGGGGAAATATCCAGATCCGTTCAATATCTTAGTCACTGATAATTTTGGTCACACACTTTTAGCAGATCATGAACACAACCAAACAATGTTACTGTTCAAGTAAGTGAAACCTTAGTATCACCTGCAATTTCAAGAAGGAAAACTAAATCTACTTTTCACTAATTGTTTAAAGCACTGACCTTCAAATTTTTCAATACAAAGTTATGCATTTTCTTGAGTTAAAGTAAAAAAAAAAAAAAAAACTAACCAATTTCACAACCAAAATAACTGAAAAAATATTTAGATTTAGAGTAATATCTTTTTTGTTATTGTAATGTTTCAGCATGTGCACTTTGTGGCCTTCTTCAGGTTCATCAATCCAGGTAACTGAGGAAATTTAAACTGATTTAATCACATGATAGATTGTTCTGATGCCATGAAACAATAGCTGAGTGTATTAAACTGGTAGTTCATGAATTTAGTGCTATAAGAATTCAATCTTTGGGCCAGGTAGTACAGATTGACTCAGTGAAAACAGGAATGAACAATAACTGTGCAGCACTCAAAAGAACAATAAATCCCTAAACATGGACAGCAGAATGAGAACATACCTCTAAAAATTAAAGAGATTCACTTCAAGATTCTCTGATAAAGTATAGAGGGTACAACAGCTAGAACATAATAGACATAAGACTAAATAATGATAATTCATCTCAAAATGATCTTTACATTCAAAACTACAGTATGCAGAAAAGTTGTGTTGCAGACTAAACATGGTTATATGGTAAAGTAATTGATAGCAGCTCGGATTGAGAAATCCGAGAGCCGAGTTCAAATTCCAGTCGAATCCATTACATTCACTTACGTGCTAATACCCTTGGGAAAGGTATGAATCCTCTTCTCCCCCTAGCTATGGGTAAATAGCAGGTCGGGTTCTATAGCCTTGGATGGCAACTGGTCTACTGCAGAAAGAAATGGCAACCTACTGCAGGAAAAAAAAATTTGCCTCTTCGGTTATGTATCAAAGGATATATGATTGCCTAAGCATGTATCATGCATGGCACATAACTGATATATATATATATATATATATATATATAATTGATACTTAGTTCAGATGAATTTTCATTTAATTTCTTTTTTTGACACATCTAATTTGCCAAAAATTAACATAAGTACAACAAGTGACAAACTTACCGTCTTCATCTACAGCTCGACTCAGATCTATTTGCCAATCGTCATCCCATTTCCAACCTTCAGGAAGTTTTATCTCGTCTTTTGGAGTTACAGGGTCACTTTTCTGCAATGCAAAAATGTACAGATCTAATGTAGAACAGATTTCTTGATACAGTTAAAAAAAAAAAAAAAAAAAAATACCTTTTAGAAAAGACTTAAAGTTTATTAATACTGAACAGCAATGAATGTGGAGAGTTCCATGGACCAAACATGTAAGCATCAACAAAGTTTTAGAGAAAATAAAAAAGGACACTTAGAATCAGGAAGAGCCTATATATATATATATATATATATATATATATATATATATATAGTATAGTAGGGGCATAATATAAGGAACGGAAACAACAAAGACATAAATATGTGTATTAAAAAAAATGCATGATTAGCAATGAAATTTTTACCAAATAAAGACTTAGGGTGTAATGCATAAATATTATACAAAGTTACAAAAATTTACATAATAGCTTTTTTTTTTTTTTTTTTTTTAAATAAAAATTAAATGGAACAAAGCTACTGGACAAAAATTAAGGAACGATCTTGTTAATATCAACTAAATTTAATAAATTTGGTAAATATCCCCTTATTTTCAATGACTTCTCAGCATTGTCAACCACATGATCTAATTAGTTTCTTTTGAGCCCTTTCTCCAATTATCTTCTAAGCATTTTCTATTGGATTCAGGTCGGGGCTCTGTGCTGGCCACTTCATTAGGGCAATTCCTTCTTCAAATAAAGCCATAACCTTCTGAGCCTTGTGGCAAGGTGCACTGTTCTGCATGAAAATAGGAGATTCATAAAGATTATGGTGTAATCTTGGTACCACATGCTGCTGAAGAAGCCTTTTGTAAATCTCAGCATTGATATTTCCATGTACGTGGATGATGGAGCCAACTCCTGCACATGAAATTATTCCCCACACCATCACACTGCTGCCACCAAACTTAACGGTTTTCTTGACACATTTAGAAGACAGTCTTTCACCTGTTCTACGGCATACATAAGTTTTGGCCTCAGAACCAAATATAGTGAACTTGGACTAGTCACTGAATTTAACTGTACTCCATTGTGCGTCAGTCCAAACAACATTTTCTCTCACATACTCCAGGCATGCCCTTTGGTTTCGCTTTGAAATGAGAGGCTTCGAAGCTGGAATATGGGCATGAAATCCTGCATTTTTTAACCTGCGAGCTTCCTTGAGATCTTATCTGTCTCTTCGTTAAATTAACGGGCAATTGATGTAGCAGTTTCAAAACTTTTTTTAGATATTCTAACAATTCTTCGATCTTCTTTGTGATGTTTTTGGAGATCTGCCGGTTTTTGGTTTTGCATCTAACATTTTATTGGTTTTATACCTGCTAATTACACGATTAACGACACTTTTAGACCTATGAACAATATCAGAAATTTCTGAAATTGACTTTTTTCCTTGATAGTGATAATGAGTTTTTTTCTTCAAAAGAGAGCATTTTGCATGTAGAATTTGCCATATTGCTTAAAAATGAAGTCCTAATGATAAATGAACTTTTACTTATTGCTCCGAGTTTTTTAACAATGTAAATTAAAAGTTTATGCAAATTATTAACATCGTTCCTTAACTTTTGTCCAGTAGCTTATTTCCTTTGTTCCATTTAATCTTTATTTAAAAAAACCAAAAAAAAACAAAACAAAATGATGATGTAAATTTTTGTAACTTTGTATAATATTTATTCATTACACCCTAATCTTTATTTGGTAAAAATTTCATTGCTAATGATGAATTACTTTTTAAGTAATACACATATTTATGTCTTGTTTCCATTCCTTATATTATGGTTGCTATTATATATATATATATATATATATATATATATATATATATACACAAAATAAGAAAGAACAGTAAGTTTGATTTATAATCCAGTGTTAGTTATTTTTATTTTAAAGTGAACAATACAAACAGTAGAGTAAAATATCAAGTATTTTCTTTTTAAAAAAAAGATTCCATCACAACAGTTTTTCAATTTTGAAACATCATGATGAAATATTTTTAAAAAAAAATTATATATATATATATATATATATATATATATATATATATACGTTTGTAGTGGTTATAATATAAGTAATCCTTCAACTACTTGCTGTGACATCTGTATGAATTAGTTTGAAGACTGACTCCAAATGGCTTCTTTCTACCTCTGACCTGGAGCTTTTTGCTTATAGCTATGGACTAGTTCATATAGTCACCGGGGGAGGGGACTATTTATTACCAACACAGAGTGAAAGAGAGAAAATGTATAACGTACCTTGCAAGCTTGAGTAAATGGATGACAAGAGAATTTAGGAAAGATAATAAAAAGACAAAATTTATTAAAAGCTACAAAGGACAAGAAGTTCTAGAGAGTCATAATCGCCACAAGAAGTTGTGGAGAGTCATTACACCTGAAGGGTAATGGACCTTATGCTGCCATACAGAGGAACAGATATGTTAATGGTGATATTAAGATTGGAAGTTACTTTACAAGGAAATATTCAGCATTCATTGATTAAATAGTTGAAATTTATAAAATCTCTTAAAGCAATTTTTTCAAAAATGTTTCTCAAATCACTTTCTAGCTCATTTTTTTTTTTAATTACCTTGCACACTGTGTGTGTGTGTGTATAGGGAAGAGGCCTTTGTGTGAATATTCTACCCAATCTGTTCAGATGTCCCATCCCTTTTTGAGAGCACTTAGTCCAATACCTGTTCAGCATCCTCACACACCTTATTTAACAAGCAACCTATTGTAGCAGAAAAACAAAAATTCAGTTTGTCTAACACAAAGTGTAGGTGAATACTTTATTATCAATATCAAATGTTCTGCTTATAAAAGCTGCAAATTTGTATTCATTTTGTCAAGGTGCGTTTCTTGACAAAGATTTAGTAATAAATTGAAATGCAAGGAGATATTTTTACAAGAATGGTTTCTTCCAATTAAATTTTTTACTGGTTACAGAAGGTGCAAAAACAACCCATAAACATTAGTCACACAAAATAAGACCTGAAAGATTTATAAGTAGACCACTAATTTCTAACAAGCAATCATAAATTCACTTTATGCATGTCAAATGTATATAAATTCATGTTATTTGTTGAAATCTATAACTACGTTGTTTCTCCTTTATTTCTTCCAATTGAATTGCCTTCAAATGTTTGTTTATTTTATTTGTTGTGGATGAATGTTTAACGAACACACATTTTTAAGCCTTCACACAATTACACCTTGTGACACATCCAAATTAGCACAAATTTCGCAACAAGATTATCACAATCTGTTAGTCTGGCAATGTTTTGGAACCAAGGCTACCAGAAAATGTTTATATATATATATATATATATATATATATATATATATATATATATATATATATATACACACACACACACGTGTGCATGCAATAGTTTCATAATTCAATTGCATATATCTCTCAGAACTCTTATTCAAGGAGGGTTTTTTTTTTATTTATTTATTTATTAAGCACTTTGGTCAAAATCTAATAAAGATCTTTAGGTATCTATTGCAGGACAACATACAGTTTTGAACTTAAAATTTTCATTCTTCTAGATAGATTATCAGCCATGGCTCGAGAGCCCAGTTTGCCCAGCAATTTAACACATAGCTGGGATGAAAGACAGATTCATATCTTTCCCAAGGGTATTTACACACAAGTGAATGTAACAAACTTGACTGAAATTTGAACTCTGATCCATTTTCTCATTCCAAGCCACTATCTATGACACCCTCTGCACATCTCAAAGGAAAGTGAAACTTAAACCAATGTAATTGAAGGAAGAAATGGAAATAAAAAGCTGAATAGTAAAAACCAGGAGCAAATCCAAAACAGTTCAAAAGGTTACTGGTCACTTACAACATCTGTCCAGGGTTGCTTGTTTAATCCCCAGGTACCAACAGGAATCCGAGATTGGTTTTCATACATATCTTCCAGGTATGTTTTATGTCCAGCATCCTTGTCATACAACAAACTAACATGAAACAAAAAAGAGAAATGACAATTTTATAAAATCAGTTTTGTTTAATATAATATTTGATACTGAAAAATAAAACCAAAATAAATATAGAACATTAGACATAATTACATTGGCAAACAATTTTTAGTAACATTTAACAAATGTAATGAATTTATAATTTTTGTTACATTTCAGCCAATCCATTCTACAGCCTTCTTCATAGGTTCAATCCATAAAGAATTTTTTTTTCAGAGATTGGTGGCAAACAGAAAAATGGTGGTTTCTGTAGCAACTTGCTTGGCTTATTCCCAACAACACAAGCTACAGATTCTGTTTTTCAGCAACCCCTGTAACAATTTCAGGTACACTCTCCCTGCGGGGCAAAGAAACTTTCACTGGTCTGACTTCCACACCTGCCCATCAGATTAATGTATTCTACTTCCATTTTCTCATTCTGCCAGAGTAGCCAAATAAAAAGTGTCTGCATAAGGATAGAAAATTGAATACACAAAAATAGAAAGGGACATCAGGATGTGTTTTCTCACTGGATTTATTCAACCTTTATAATGAGGTGATCCTGACAGAGCTGGAGACCCCTACCAAGATTTAGTATTGTTGGGCACAAACCTAACAACATAAGACCTGCAGATGACAGATGTTGATGGCAGACATGGAAAGAAAATTGTGGGATCATCTAGACAAGATAGTGGAGAAAAGCTAGAAGAAAGGACTAACCATCAGAAATGCTAACTGTAAATTGAAGATGTCAAAATCAAGTATAGAAGTTTAAATATTTGAGAACTGTTTCAACAGAGGATGGAAAATGTGATACCAAAATTGAACCATATTGAAATAGCAAAAGATAGCATTCCAAAAACTAAAAGGAACAAATTGTTAGAAATGAAGAAATTTCCCGATTAAAAACATTATTGAAAGTAAGTTTAGATTCAGCAATAATAACGTGGGGTGGCTCCACAGTCAACAAGTAAACCGTTTTTGTTGGAAACAGTATCTAGTCTAACAGAAAACAAGGTTCATTCTTTGAAACCTGTACACTTTTTTTTTTCTTTTTTTAAGGAAATGAGCTTTCTTTTTATTTCTGCACTCAGTACTTTTATGTCCAGGTTTGTGACAAGCATGGTAGATATTTTATTTTTAGTCAGTGGATTGGAATTATAGTGTTTAGAGGGGAAATTATTTACTGGGTAATGCCAAAATTTACTTTAGCAGTCAGGGCTTTGGTCTTGGCATTCTGAGATTCATTACAGTACTTTCACTGTTATTCTTCTGAATCATCTTCAGTTTCTTTGAAGCTTTGCAATTCTACTTTAAATTCACTAAACATCAGTAGCTTTTCTTTCTGATTAATAACAGTTGTAAATGGTCTAAATTCAGATGAGGACCATAGCTATTAGTAGTCCATTGTTAATCAACTCCCCTGACATTTTTAATAAAGTTGCCGGTTTTTGGCTCCAATATAACCAGTAACAGTTTCAGCACTTGCTTTGCATAGGGAGGTTAATTCAGTAACCAAATAAATTATTTTTGGTTTTTCTTTTGATAAACAATGCTCTCTCAAAATTTGCTGCATTTTTCTGTCATTGTCAGGGACTTCTCTAACAATAAAATAGACTTCGATCATTGAGAAATTAGATTAATTTGGCAAATGCATTCGCATTCTTTTCACAGTACAATTCGACATTGGGGTGATCAAATGGTGCCAAGATTGTTGTGTGTAATTTTTGGATTTACATGTGACTCCAAAATTTTACCTCCTATAGTATATATTTTGATTCATCACCATTGAAACAGAGTCTATTCCTGGGTTGATAACCTATGAAGTGAGTAGCCATGGTCAAATGCAAAATAACAGAACTGTCCAACAAACAGAATTGAGTATCTGTCTATATTTCTATATTACATTATTCAGACTATTATCCTCATCTTTGTTGCCATATTTATCATGTTTCGGCCGTTGTACGCTCTGACCTTCAGGTGGTTGGAATGTCTAACTGAACCCTTTATTTCGTTTGCTGGAGTAGACTGTTCTAGTTCCACATGCCATGTCTAATGGATGTCAGTTATCTCCTGTTAATTCCCCTCTCCAAGTTCTACACTGCCTTAACCAGAATTGACAAAGTTTTCAATAATAAAAGAAAAAAAAAAGAAAGGAACAGGGCAAAAAGAATATAAAGCAAGCAAACAATCTATGTAAGACAGTTCAAACTAAGAATTGGCATTGACACACAAAAGCAAGTTCGGACAAGTGAATGTAGCATTCTGACTTCAAGACAGATCAGGACCAAGTCAGATGAAACTGCACACCAGCCTATTTTATTGGCTAAGAAAAAATAAATTCCAGCATCCATTTGTGTGTTTCTGCCTATACATGGGGTAGGGAAAAGGGTTTTGCAGTCATTCCTAGCAAGATTGAAATCAACACTAACATTCACTAGCTTTCCACTTCAGAGTCAGAGAGAAGGCATATAACACATTTCTAAACTTTAACATGTTCTTTGTAGAAAATAAAAACTTCATTTACATGCTTCCAACTTCTCCCTAGATATCTATTTCTTTATTTTAAATGAATAAATATATATATAGAGACTGATGGCAGATACACCTGAGTTTTCATGACAATTATAAAAACAGAGTATGTTTACCTTAATTCTTGATTGATGTACCAATCACCATCCCACTTCCAGCCAGTAGGTGGGACAAAGTTTTCCTTTGGCAAAGAAATCTAAAATCATATAGTAGAAAATATATAATTAAAATCATAATTATTGAAAAAAAATTAATTCATCACTGAATGCCCCATACTTTTTATTTTATGCCATACCAAGCTAAGCAAATATCAAAATTTTTTAGCTACTTATGATAAATATATGAAAATGTACTTTTTTGTATTATATACAAGTCCTGGCATGATTATATCCTTCAGTTTCCCCTCCAGCACAGTGCCTACTATTTAGTTGATCAATTCATTCAATTTTTATGGCTTATCAACCCTTTGCAGGCTATTTAAAGCCAGAAAATATTTTTAGATTCTAAGAATCTTTTTGAGAGCTAATAGTTCAGCGATACAAGTTTTACTAATTAACCCATAACTGGGGAAGAGGAGGTAAATTCATCTCTTTCCCAAGGGTATTTGTGCATAAGTGAACATAAGAACTTGACAGGAATTGGAACTCTGTTCTCCGGAGCTTATTTGGTATGGCACAATTTTTTTGTCCCAGGAATCCTAATATGTCAGAATACAAGCACTCATGCCTTATTTAAATTGGCAGATTTTATAATTTGAAAATTCCCACCAGCATGGTTATTCTAGTTGGCATTTGTATTTGGTAGGGATAAGAGAAAAGTCATATCACATGTGCAGTAAACCATTAGAGGGTCATATGGGCACCACATGTAGTAGCAGTGGGTGTATCTAGATAAAAGATATTCCTTTCCAGGGTGGTTTTGAAATCTGAGTTGTCCTTTTCATCAATAGGCTGCCACCCAAAGCAAAAGAGCCTTATATCTCCAGCTATTTAACCCATAGTTGGAAGATGAATTCATGCCCTTTTCAGAAGTTTTAATGCAACAGGAATTTAAACTTGGAATGTCAGTTTCACTTTCCTTCTATCCATGCACAAAACAAAAAAAAAATTTGGAAACCAAGACAAAGTACTCAATACCAAACTGACAGGGATTTATATTATTATTATTATTATTAATAAATTATTAATAATTTATTAATAATTTGACTGGCAGTCATAGCTGGTCAAAGGAATAGCAGAAATTACCAGCAAATATAACATGCATATATTAAAAGAAATCTAATTTTACCTTAAAATTGATTCTAATGTTATATTTAGATTAAATTTTTCTTCACTATATTGAAATATTTAATAATACCAAGAGAAATTTATTCCTTATTCTAAGAGTGCATTGTTAAAGTCAGTGTTCCAGAACAAAAAGATATCAAAATCAGTTTTATGATCATATTAAATTATAATGAACAACTATAGGTTATGTTTTTCATTTGTTCGATATTCCTTGTTGAAGAGAAAAAGTCGCATTTCTGTATTTAAAAAAAAAAAAAAAAATCTCATCAAGAGCTAAAATCCTACAAAAATTTTACTATTTTAAAAATGTTATCCTTGGATAGATATTTAATCATACAGGTTTTCTTTAATACACGTTCTTTTGAGAGTAGTGTATTTTCATGAAGACCAGACAGTTTGTGTTAAAACTTGTTACAATTGTATATCTTTTTTGACTTATTGGTTAAAACCTACCAAAATTTGTGAAGGATCCATTTCCAGATTATGGAAAATTTTTTTTTTTTTGTATGTACTGACCAATGAGAGATGTGATCTCAAACACTAGTAACATCCCAAATAGTAGGCCTATGCGAGCCTAAGAGAGCTCAGGTCAATAGATGCAGAGAGAAAACTTTTTGAAAGCAAGAGACAAGGCAGATCAATATCAGGGCAGAAGGTATCAGTTACTGGCCAGCTGCAGAGAGACTAAAGAATTTTGAAGTTCAAGTGATAATTCTCTTATGGTTGGACAGCCAAGAATGAAAAAGAATTCTAAACAATTTTCTCAAGCACAAACCGTGTGAAGTTAAAAGGGACTTTCAAAAATTACTCTATGTCCCAGAGATGCTTGTGAGGCAAGTGAAAGTACGTCATTGTTTTTTCTCAAAAAGGTTGTTGCACCCTTTTTGGTTTTTTTTTTTGGTTTTTTTTAATTGCCTTCTTGTATTGTTTTCCTTTGAAAATTTCAAAACCTTTGTCTTTTCCCCCCTGAGGTACAGTGGAGTAATGAATAGCAGCTTGGATTGAGGAATCTGAGAGCAGAGTTCAAATTCCAGTCAAATCCATTACATTCACTTATGTGCTAATACCTTTGGGAAAGGTATTAATCCTCTTCTCCTAAATAACAGGACAGACCAGGTTCTATAGCCTTGGATGACAAATGGTCTACAGCAGAAAGAAATGGCAACCTACTGCAAGAAAAAAAAATCTGCCTTGTCAGTCATGTATCTAAAGACATGGTCACCTAAGCATGTATCACGCATGGCACATAACTGTCTTTTCCCAAACACTAATATTTTCCATTTTTTGCTCAGTCCTTTAATCAGAAATTGTTATCCTGCCTTAATAGGCACACAAAAGGAAATTTTTTATGCAAATTTTGTATTTGGACCTTTCTCTTTATTGTAGAAATAAAAGGTCTTCCTTTTAAAATTTTATGCAGTGTTTGTCTCATTTTGTAATTTTGCACCTATTATGATTTGTAGTTTCTACTAAGATTTTGTTTTTGGCACAAGAACTTAGATTTGATAGGAAATACAATTTTCATAATCCATGACAAGTTACAGCTTGTTATTTGTATTTATAGTTGAAGAGGTCAGCAATGATCTTCCCAAAGCAATCACCCAAGGAATATTAAAGGAAAATTTATACATCCATATCAAACTGGAGGAGCTTGAATTTAAGACTTTAACTTACTATCCTTTGGTTGATTGTATACCTTTGACAAGATATGGTGTGCATTTTAAATTAAGTGAGCTATTATATTGACCAAAACAAACTGAATCAATAATAACATTGACTCTCTATAATAAAGGGAAAAATTGTTTTTTTTTTTTTTCCTTACCTTTCCTTGCACATCTGAGAATTTGGGACGAGTCATTGTTAGTGAACCATCAGTCCAAGAACCAAGAATGCTGACTTGATTTTCATACTGTTGAGAAAATATGAACACATAACCATAACTGAAGTTTACAGAAACACCAAAAGGAAATTTAAAAACATTTCCCCTCCCACCAAAGTATTTCAAATTTTCTATATCATTGATAATGCATACCAGTGCATCATTGCAATGGATATTGTGATTAGAGTTAACAATTAACATATATTTTTAAAAAAAAAATAATTTAAAAGTTTGCTCTTAGTATTTTATATATATATATATATATATATATATATATATATATATATATATATAGGGTAAAATTGGTTCAAATAAAGCACTTCATTAAAAATATTTATGGAAAAAAAAAAAAAAATCAGAGATAGCAAAGATCTTTGGTTACCGTTTCTGCAAACACAGCTAGTTCTCCCTCTGTCTGGTTTTTATGCCAAACGTCCTCTTGCTTGGCCAAACCTAACCACAATTTTACTCTTAAAAGGGTAGGAATCTCGTACTTTTCCTTTTCAGCTTTCAAGCCAGGAAACTGCAAAATAAGAATTTACATTAAAATGGTCAAAGGTCGTTTGATTGTCACATCATATTCACAGACTAAAAGTCAATAGCCAAGGTTCATTGCAGTTTATTAAAAGGACTACTTCTGCTCAGAATTATTAACTATTGTATTTGATAAGACATGTTTGTTATTTTGTGTATTTACAAGCAAGCACTTCACATTATTGAAATGTGCCTACAGTAGAGCAGAATAACAAGTGAAAAATCTTCAATAACAAAAAAAGAAGCAATTTACAAGCAAAAGAAGAAAAAAATCAGGTACACTAAACAATATTTTATAAGAATCAGGCTGACAGTACAGATGAAAACAGAAGAAAATCAAGTTGTTTATCATTCAAATAATAAGCATGGATGTGTTGCGGGCACTATTCCTGGTCTGACTAAAAGCAGTAGCAACAATAGGATAATTAAACCTACTTTGACAAAGTAAAATTTTAATCATTTTTGAAGTAAACAGTGACTTGCTGGTTTTTCATGTCAACAGTGACTTTTTCACGTCAACAGTGACCTGCTGGTTTTGCAGAACTTAAGACTGAAGTTTTTATAATAAATCCAATAACTTTAATAAAACCTGTTAAAACTACCTAAAATTTAACTAGCTTTGTTTTTACTTCTAAATCATTGAAAATTTGTCAATTTTTCAAGGCAAATTAGTGTTATTGAGGTTTATGTGAGTTGTATAACCTCGGACTGTATATCATCTAGATGCACAGATCCCTCAACTTCATGTACAAGACTTGGGAGATCTTGTTTTCAGTTATTTTGGGGAGTGAAAAGTCTTGTATATGCAAGTGAATATAGTCACTGACAACAAATCAGTTAATGATGTGTCCTCTTCAGATAAAAATCCATCAACATTCGCTATTCAAAGTACAATTTCACTTATATATATATATATATATATATATATATATATATATATATATATATATTAAAAACAAGGAGGAAAACTTTTCTTTACCAACATATTTTGTCCCTTTCCCAAGACAACATACATGACCATAAAAAAAGTTTAAAAAATCTTAGGCATTAAATTAAATCCTCTATGGTTTACCTTTACTTTCAGTTAGCCTAAAAATATTTTAGAGCATTCTTAGATTTAAAAATGTTGAAAACTTAATATATCCTACTTCTGTTTATAAATGTTTCAAAATAAAATTCTTACATTTACCTTCATAAAGCTCATCAGAGGACATAGAAAGGTTTTTGTCTTGTCTAGGCATATTGTCTTATCACAGACATTTTACACATATCAATCTCAAGTTTTCTCAGGGATGGTGAACCATGAATATTACAGAAAAAAAAATTCATATATTTATGAAATTAGAAAGGATTTTTCTTTTTTTTTTAAGTTGCCTTAAGTTCAATTAATCTTGACTAATAAGAAGCTTGGTCTTTTTTTAATTGCTTTTTATCTTGTATATGTATGAGTGACACAAATTTTATGTGACAGAAAAAAAAAAACCTTCCAATTCTTATTTATATTTGAACTAATGATCTCATCTTCATTGTTATCACAAAGTTTTAGCCATAAGTATCTGGTCAACTGTTTACTCAGATGCCAGAGACTTACAGTAATTTTGCTCAGAGAGAGTATGTGTGCATTATCTGTCAAATAAATCATCTTTTAAAAAAAGAAAAAAAAATTTAATAGTACATTGATAGTGTCAGACTAATATCCTCATCTTTGTTGTTATTGCCACAACATTTTTGCTGACATGCCATGTAGACATCTTCAGATATTTGTCAAATTAAGTAACCTTTCAGAAATTTTGAACTGAACCTTTTATTCAATTCAGGCATAAATTATAAAAAGTTAGTGTTACAGTCATGTTAGGAATATATTTTGTCCAATGTGGGAGAGTATCAAGTCTTTATCATTAATGGTCATCCATACAAGCCTGATTTCATCAGATATTGATAAGTTAGAAACGGAAAAGGTTTTGTGAATTAAAGCAATGGACACTGGTTTTTATTAAATAAATTAAGTCTTCCTGTTTTGGAGAAGAAAGAAAAAAACAAGCTCTACATGAATAATGAATTTTTTTTTTTTTTTTTACAATGGTAAATCTTCTTTTCAACTACTTAAAGCAGAAGTTATTTTTTTTTCATTTTCTTGCCCTTGGAGCATTTTTTAAATCTGAAAATAAAATACTAAATTGACACCAATTATAAGAGTTTATACCTTCATTTGAATGGATTGCACCTTTCCACATTGTCTGCCAATGTAGTTAGGATTAGCAGAATAGAGGACTTCATAAGCTGGAATCCTATGATAAGCAATTCTTTTCTCATTGCTGATCATCCAAATTACCACATCAGGAAGACTGTTTTGTGGCTGTAGAAGTAAAGAAAAAAATAATTGGTTCATTTAAAAACAGTTTTTAATTGAAGATTCAAAACAGTTCTTAACCATTTTTTTATGAATATAAATATTTAACAATTGTTAACAGAGAAAGCAAATCTGACTTGAAGAATTGATATTTGCAGTTCCTCTCATGTTGCCATCAATAAACAGAATGGCAGGTGTGCTCGACAGATACATTTTAACCAGATACATGCTTGTGAAGAAGTTAAGGATTAAACACTATGAGCATTAAATAAGTAACAAGTTGGAAACATTGAATGTATTTTGCTATTTATTTAGCTTCAGAAATTTGAGAAGTGGAATAATGTGCCATTATATTTCAATTCTTAAATTCCATGATTTGTTTTTATTGGTTGTGTGGATGCCATGTATATACCTTGTGGCATCTGTGTTTGTGTTTCATTCTTGAAATATTAAAAATTGGGTTTATTCATGAATTTTAATTGTATGATAAATATCATGAACCTTGGAGTTGAAGGTGTAATACAAGGTTATAAAACAAAAAAGAATTTTGTTAGTGACCTATAAAGTTCAGCTGAACAAAAATCAATTTTTATGTTACCAGTAATCCTTTTGAAATGGGACCAGATTTATTATTTGGCAATGGGGTCATTGAGATCGATTTTTTTTTTTTTTATAATTAACCCTTTGTGGGCTATTTAAAGCAGACACTTTAGTGAGGAAGCACAAATGAATACTGCATTCATTTTTTGAGAAAAACTTTCCTACTATTTAACCCATAACTTGGAGATGCATTCATACCTTTCCCAATGGTATTTATGCATAAGTGAATGTATATCGTACCTAGAATATTTCTGCATTGTTCATTTTAAATGTTTTTTCATAATACAGTGAACCATACCATGTGATCATGTTAAGTGAAAAAAAAAAAAAAACTCATGACTAGAGAGTTTGCTATATACTGGGTGCTCCACACTTACTCTGGCTAAGTTAAACTGTTGATCAGCAACTCACCTCAATAGCCAAATTTTTTATGCGTTGTAAGACACTTTCGACTTCAACCATGGCTTCATTGATGTCTGTAGCATTTTCTCTCACTTTATTTACATGTTCTATGATTTCTTGGAGTTCCACTTTTCTGTAAGATTGCATATTTCTGTCCAAGTCATTTTCCAAATGGTAGCCCTTCTCAGGTTGAGGTAATGGCTTCCTAAAAAAAAAAATAAAAAAAAAAATAAATAAATAAAATAAGTGTGTGTGTGTGTGTGTGTGTGTGTGTGTGTATACATATATATATATATATATATATATATACACACACAAAAAATTGAGAAGTTAATTTTTCAACTGCATCCATTTTTCAGAGGCTTAAATGTTAACAGCTTTATTTTCTGTTGCTATTACTCAACAGGATTTAGAACAAAGAGTTCTGTAATATACTGGATACAATGGTTACTTTAAATAAATCGTAATATGCAAAGGCATTATGGAGTTTTTTATGTTCAGGTGTAAAACTCATGGAAGAAACACAGCAAACTAAAAATTGTTTTTCATTTTTTTTTTTTTTAAATGAGTGACAAGTTTATTGCAATAATTTTGGTCAAGAAAACTAAAATTAGAACAGTCAATATGCTTTATTTCAAACTAATGCTACAAAATATGTTACATACAAATGTTAAAATAGATATAACATTCCAGCCTAGTACTCTTTGGCCAATATCAGGTGTCCATTGCTTGGCTGACACAGTATATCCTGTTGTGTCATTTTGTTCCTGTGATGCTAATAATTGTTTGTTCTTGTTTAACCAGTGTCTCACTACATGTTCCAAGGACTGAACTTATGACCACTAAATGACAGAAATGTCTATATAAACATCTATAATAACCAAGAGTAGAACTTAGATTGAAATAACTAATATGTTGATGAATGAAAATAGAAAACCAATTTCTTTCCAAGAAATCTTACATAAAAACAGGATTCATTTTTCAAAACATAAAATTTTCTGTTATTGGTGATAATCCTATCTTGTAAATTTTTGCCTACTCCTCTGACTATGTTAATCTTTTGAAGAGTCCAGTGTATGTCAGTCCTATTTGCCATGTTCCTTCAGGACGTTGATAATCAGATCTCTCCAAAATTTCCTACCTCTGTAGTTTTTATTAAATTTTATCTCTCTCCTAAACCTTCTGCCATCCATTTATTCAAGCTTGCTTAGTAGGTTATGCATTGTTTTCCTCTACCCCATTGCCTTCAATCTGTCCTGTGAGTATCAAATTTCCCAAGCCCCCTTTCCTCATTACATAGTGATATAATGGAATATGCATACACCAGAGTTCTCCCTTACTGGAATATGATTGGCTGGTGTCCGTCATAAATACGGACAGACATGTAGGTTCGACAAAGTTTAAGTCTATGATGACGCCCATTGGACTACGCCATTGGCTATCCTATTGGTCTACACCTATTACCTGCGACTACAACGAGTACCAGTCGATTACTGCTACCATGTACTACTTGGTTACAGTAGCCAAAACCACTTAGCTACTTTGATCAAATATATCCCTTTCCGGGACATATCACATAGAAACTTCATCTGTCTCTTCCTAATGTTAAGTGTTAATTTTTTTTTGTTTTTTAAACTCATTGTTAACATGTTCAATCAATGGTATTCTCAGGATCATTCTGTAGAATCACATTTGTTACTTCAAGTCTCTTTTTCATCTGTGAGGAGATTGTCCAGCATTAACTGTCATATAGGAAGACTGATATTATGTATCAGGTCAGTACTCATTTGTCACTAATGAAATTTTTCTGTTTCTTAATACTTTACTTAGTGCAAGATGACTTCCAAAAGCTATTCCAACGCACCTTCAGATTTCAGTATTGCACTACTGTAACAAATTAAATAGACTGATGAAATCAACTTACTTCAGATCAACAAGCAATTCATCCAACATAGAAATGAGTAGCTGTGCCAATTCGGGAAGTGGAAGTTTGGTTCGCATGCTGATACGAACTCTTTCCATATTGGATTCCTGAAAAGAATTATGTTAAAACAAGATTAAATCCTTTCTGTCTGAATTTCTGGGATGAGAAATTATTTGCACTCATCTTTGTTGTTATTTTAATTACCCCCTGGCCTTCTTCAGGTGCTTGTTGATCCAGGTAACCTCATTGGAATTTTAAACTGAACACTTTATTTAATCCACAAATGTAGATTAAAGTTTTTATTTAGTACTACTCCATTTATTGTTTGCCCTGTTCCCACAAAATCTAAATCTGTACTACCCAGTTCAAAGAAAATAAACCAGTGGATTAAAGCAGAGTTCAATTCCTGGACTGGGTAGTCCAGAGTTAGACTGTGAAAACAGAGTAAACAAAAATGAAGCAGTAATAAAAATCGAACTGAGTGAAATATCCTTGGACATTGTCATCAGAATGAGAACAATCTACCTCTGTAGATTAAATAAAGAGGAAGGTTACCTGGATTGACAAGCAACTGAAGAAGGCCAGAAAACCCAAAACCTTAACAACAAAGATGAGGATATTAGTCCAAATGTAAATTAATGTATCTATAAAAGGCCAAAGAATATATCATTTGGATCTTTAAAGAAAATCTGAAAGAAGTTGAATCAAAATTATTAAATCTCAAAACAGCTTAAAAAAAAAAAAAAAAAAAAAAAAAAAAATGAGGTAATTTGTTAGAATCAGGATTTTGTACAAATAAAGCTTTGCTGAAGTCAGTGCATTTAAAATTTAATTTAATTTATATATACACACACTCCCCCCAACCTGACCCTTGAAATAGACATATCTGCTCGGTTTTGTATCCTAACAAAGCAGTTTGTAAGGAAAGGGATAGATTTTTTTTCTTTTAATCTGTCAGATTTTAACTACTTAAATGTTATTTTTAGTGGATACTCATATTTCAGTAAACACTCAGTTTATTAAACAGTATAATTATTTGTCTACTGGCCTGAATATTTGAGAAATCTTATTACAGAAAAATATGCATTCTCTGGCAGGATTCAAACCTGCATTCTCCTAGAGGAAACGATCATTATATCTGCTATACTTTGACCTCTTGGCTACAAAGTGCATCGATGACCAAGCAAAAGCAGAATAGTGCTTTTAAACACGGATTTTTCTCTGGCTCTTGAAAGATATCAGCTCAGTTTCATATCCTAATAGAGATATTTTTCTCTAATAGGATTTCTCAAATATTCAGGGTGCTAGGAAAGTATTTTTATCTTCTTCAAAAGGTCCTCAAGACTAGTCAGGTCATAATTGTTGATAAAGAGGCAAGGTTACTACAGTCAGTTCAGATGTTTCACGTTATATACCTCCTGATATGCTGTGCATCCTGGAAGATGTTCAGTTGTCTTTTTGTTTTTTTTTAAAAATGAGCAAGTGATATAGGTGTCCTAGTCTGATTTTTGATAGGATGACATTCCTTTTGAAAAGGTTTGAGTCAATGATGCCATTCAACTAAAATGGGTTTAATTTTATGAAGCTTGCTATTTGGATGGTAGTTCCATAACACTTGCCATTAACATCTGTCAACCTTTTCCTCACAGACCCTAAACTATACTAATTTTCTACAATCTTTATAGAGTTTTTATTAATTAAAAGCCACTGTTTTTTTGGCCTCTGGTTAAATTTTAACCAACCAGGCTGACTTACAATTCAATATATTTTTGTTATGTTTCAGCCAATACATTCTACAGCCTTCTTCAGTTGTTGATAGTATAGGAAAAGTTTGTCTGAATTTCTGGGATGAGGAGTTATCATTTATATTATTCATATTTGAACTATTTTCCTCATCTTTGTTATCTCAAAGTTTCAGTCATTGTACCCTCCAGCCTTCCTTGGGTGTATATTAATCTGGGTAGCATACAGAGAATTCTGAACTTAACCTTTTATTTAATCTATGGGGATAGACTTTTTGGTCCACTGCCCATGTTCAGGAATATCGTCTAGTTTATATCTTCAGTACCGCTCAGTTATTGTTTGCCCATTTCCATCAAGTCTGAGCACACATTGCCCAAACCAGAGATTGAACTCCCAATCACTGTCACCAAATTCAGAAACCTTTATTCCACTGAGCCATTGTCAACAATAAAAGATAAGTGTTTGAAGATAAACAGTGTAAATATAGGGAAAGTGGTTTCACAAGAGCATGTTGTAAAAATAATGACCATTATCGTGTTTGTTTTACATGTATATCTGAAGAAGGCTATAGAATAGATTAGCTGAAGAATACAAGAAATGATCATAAAATTAGCCAGGAATTATGACCTCAAGTTTTAGTCACTTGACAGTTCCCAAGAAGAGAAACTGAATACTATCTTTTCTTCTATCTTTTACCATTTTCATATCAACATTGGAGATAACTTTAAATGTGAGAGGGAGGGAAAAAACAAAAAAAAAAAAAAAAAAAATAAAAGAGAAACTTGAACATACCAGTGAATCAACAATTTTAAGTAATAGATTGAGGGCTTCCAGTCGGAAGCTGATATCTTCCCAGGCACTGTCAACAACAGTACAAGGTTTGGTACCAGACCAAGGGAGGAAGTAATAGTGACAGCCATCAAAAACGGCATTGGTTGGCTGCGTAGTAGAAGAACAGGGTGCCACACCAGAATCTAATTTGTTACCATAATTACCTGCAATAAAGAAAACAGATTTAAAGTTATCAGTTGAAGAGAAAATAAAAGATTTGGATTAGGACATCTGAAGTCTTGATTTTAATATTCTATATATACTCAAATGTCACCTTTGACACAACTCCGGTTCTATTTGTAGAATTTATAATTATCTGCAAATACTATTATTAAAATATTTTTTATTGGTATGCTATTATGGCTGATGGAGAGAGTGCAGGCTGGTAAAGAGAAATAACTGTCTATATTTCAGAGATGAGGTATTTTAATTATTTACACAACATTGTTTGGATTGTTGTCCTCATCTCTGTTGAGGTAAACACAAAAAAAAAAAAAAAAAAAAAAAAACTTTGAGAGTTGACTTAAAGGGAGATAACTGATACTGAAACATTTAGAAGAGTCATGGCACATGGAACAAGAACAATTTACCTCAGTGGATGAAATAAAGGGCTCAGTTTGAAATTCCAATCACCTAAAGAAGGCCAGAGTGTACAACGGCCAAAACATTGTGAATATGACAAAGATGAGGCCCACAGTCTGAACAATAGAAGTAACTAAGTAGCAGTTAAAAGACCTGGAGTTACATCAGCAACAGATTTGTCAATTTATACTTAATTACTTAGGAAGCAGTAGTATGATTGGACTGCATATAGCTTTAGTCTTCAAATAAAAGCATTTAAGTGGTATTGTGAAAATAAAACTGCACTATGATGTGCTGTTTTGCTATATTAAAATAACTCAAATCTTAAAGCACAAGAGTATCATTTCTTTTGAGCATTTGCACAGAATTGGTTTTATTAAGTAATTACTATTTTGCAATTGTTGTTAGATTGTAGAATGAAGGCAACTCATTATGATATCACCTGCTACTAGTTTTATAGCTGTTGATGTGTATTGCTAGCACAAATCACAAGTCATTGTGACAGGATTTGAGCATACTGGCCTTGTTCAGATGATCATAACACTTTCTCCCAGAAACTGTAACTAAAGTCAACACACCATAGTTGCAGTATAAACCACAGGTTGGCTCTGTGGGTGTTGAACAAACACAAATTAGACTGGCATACTCAGATATGAATAGCCAGCTAAAGAAAACACACACACTGCTCTCCCATTGTTTTGACATAAGGGTACAGGAACTCAGTTGAACTGAATGGCCAGACTACTTGCACATAATCTGATTATAATGGTGAAAGGCTTTTGCAGAATCACAGTTTTGTAAGAGCTGAAAATAGAGAACATTGTACTCCAAACAGGTTTTGCCCTTCTCCTAGACTAGTTCCCACCTAAGGCTATAGGAGCCAGTCTGTTCTGCTATTTACCCATAGCAGGGGGAAGAAGAGATGGATTCATATCTTTCCCAAGGGTATTTTCATCTAAGTGAATGTAACAAAAACAATTGGAATTTGAACTCTGCACTCAGCTGCTATCCATTACTCCACAAATTTTTTTTTTTTTTTTTTTATTGTACAGTGCCATTACAAGGGCTAGTACTTAGTTTCAAAAAATTTATTTATTTGCATTGCCCTATATTTATTATTCAATTTGAACTTTTTTTTTCAAGCATGAAACATCCAAATGAGATAAGACAGTTCAAATTTACAATACTAGCTTTTTAAACATTACACAGGTGGGGGAGGGGGAACAGTTAAAGTTTAATTTTGAATAAAAAAAAATTTTAAAAAAAACAAATTTTGTATCCACAGTATTTTGCCAATAAGAAAAAAGTGAATTCAATCTGGTACTAACCAATGCTAACTTCAAACTCAACAGGTGCATCAATGCAGGTTACCATTGTAGCACTGAGAAAAGCTGCATGTAGTTTGTAATTTCTCCTGCGCAAGTATTTCTGTGTAAAAAGAGAAAATTAAAATCAAGCAGGTGTCACATATACACTTATACTACTCCTCCTCACCAACAGGATTCCATTCCAACAGGTAAACGAACAGGTCACTAGGTGAGAAGGTGTACTTGACTGCTATTGCAGGCATTTACAGATGTAATAGGTTTGTGTCAACCAAATTCAAATAGCTTTTATATCGTTTGTAACATTTCTCTTTCTAAATGTTTATACAGTAAACATAATAAACAAATTTGAAAGTCAGCTCTATATTCTGTACATGACTTTGCACCCTGTAAAGACAAGTACATTTTTATCTTTTACTTCATTTATTCATTTTGATTTCTTTTCAAGAAAGAAAAGCATGATTATTTGACTGAAAATCATGATTGACTGAATATATAAAAAAAAAAAAAAATTATAGCTGGTAATTAGTGCATAAGATAACAAATAAATAGGAAATGTTCAATCTAATGTTTCTTTTTTATTTAAGTTTAGAGAATCTCTAATGGTAAATGTTTGTTGTTTTATATATATATATATATATATATATATATATATATATATATATATATATATATATATATAAATAAATGTAAAAAAATATAAAAAAGCTTATCAGGCACCATTTAAGCTAGCTCTTGCAGAACGCTAGTGATTGGGCCTTCAGCTTGTTCAGGAGTTTGAGAGTACCTAAGTGAGGCGAATAAATAAAACAGTAACCAGCGAGTAAATTCAAGCTCTCCCAGCTGGTATTTCAACCTTGTGTCATTCCTTCTTGAGTTCTGTCTCAAAATCACACTAACTGCCCGTTCTCACCATCAACCGTGAACGTCCCTCGAAGAACTCCCCAACTCGGAAAAAAGTAGTTGCTTTTATAGTTGTTCATATACCCATAATCCCTTGTGTCTTCATTTCAACTGCAGTAGCTTTACATGCTAAGCAAATACGGGCTCTTTTTTGGTGGGGACAAGGCAAGTCACGACTGGTTGTGCTCGTCCCAGGTTCTGTCTCATGTCCGCCACACTCCCCTCTGAACTCCTGATCACACAGATGACAGTGAGGATACGGTCTTTTGTTCCGGGTGCTCCTCCGAAGGGGGATTGGTTGAACTTCTTCATCAGAGGAGCTCTCATTAGACACGTCCCGATCTATTGGCAAACTACCGCTATCGGAGTGATTGGTTGTTGAATCCAACTCTATGTATATTGGCTGTTCACTATCCTCCGTGTCTTCTTCATCAGTTGTGGGATTTGAGCCCAAAAAAGGGCGCAGGTCTCTAACATGACGAGGCATTCCATTGACCCAAGACTGACTGCTGACTCACCACCTCGGTCACACGTCCGGTTCCAAATTTGGTCGTGCATTTACCACGTGGAGTCTTAACCCAGACAATGTCCCCTTTCTTGTATTCCCCTTAGGTTATTTGTGATTCAGGCAGGGCGCGTCGGCGTCGATGCCTCTCACCCGGACGTGGTATGTGCAGTACATCAGCCGTGCCGTGGAAGGTGAAAGGTTGTCCTTAGATGTGACGTTATGCCAGTAAACGCTTCCAAGACTGAACAATTTTTTTCTGGCCGCTATGGTTTTGACGCTTCTGGTTGCATTCCACAATGCCATTTCAGACGGCACGTAAAAGCGCACGGAACCTCAAATGCACGCCCCAGCTGTTTAAAATTCCCTAAATTGTTTGCAAGTGAACGTGGTGTCATTGTCAGTCAGTATTTCAGTCGGCGGGCCTCATTCGTAGAAGACCGTCTCTAGCTGACGAATGACACCAGCAGAGTCTTGCCATCTCAGTGGCTGCCATACAGCAAAACAGGAGGGACCACAGTCAATGAGCGTAAGAAAATGGCTACCATTGTAATGGGTCACGTCCATTGCTAACCTGCTCCAGTTTTTTCTCACACTCAAATTTCCTTTCTTCCAATGCACTGGTGCTGGATCAATCGATTGGCAGGCTTCACAGGTTCTAACAACAGATTTTACCAGTTCCTTAGACAACGTTGGATCTACGGTCCTAGCAAAGTACATTGTTCTTTTAACACCTGGCTGCCCACTCTGCTGGTGGATGTGGGTCACCTGATGTTTGCTCAACTGGCTCGTTGCAGTGGCACAACTCACTTGCACTGGTTCTCCTTTCTTGTGCATCTCCAACCAGCGTTGCGGCACTCTGGTGAGGCTGTCAGCACGGTTCTGACAAGATTTTACCAACGTCACTCTAAAGTCAGGCTTGTTGATAACAATGGCGGCACATGTGTTCAGGTTTCCAAAATGCACTTCGCCTGATTCGGTCAAATAAACACCTCCGAGCACTTTGATTGCATCAATCCCGAGAAGAAGATCGAATCCTAGCAACTGCCCTTCCACGACCAGAACCTCAACAGTCACGGGCTGAATCTGCTCGATGCCCAACTTAATTTTACCGTATCCATGGCACTTCAGGGTCTTCCCGTCGGCAGTCAACACTCCCACCTCTTCCTGCTTCCAGCAGTGACACACAGTCTTGCTCACCAGCGTCTGTGAGCATCCCGAATCCACTAGAGCTGTGCACTCTATTCCATCTACAAATACTTGTACGGTGGGTAACTTCCGGTTTTTACTTGCTCGGGAGAAGGCTGGCGCTGACGCCTTCTCCCCTTCGGGCGCTTCCTGGCATTCTGAGGAAATGTGTCCAATGCCATTGCATCGAAAACACTGCTTGTCGCGGCCAGACCTCTGCGTTCTGTTTGACCTCTCCCTGACGTCCTTGTGTACAATTCTTCGCCATATGGTTGGGTCCAGAGCACTTGTAGCAGGTAATCGTTCTGCTAACAGGTTTGGCAGGGGAACCTCAGCTTCTGGAGCGTAGCTCTACGGATGCGGGGCGCCAATACCTGGCACCCTTCGTCATCCATCATAATAGCCCTTTGCTCGGGTCAGAATCTGTTCTAGATTCATGTCGTCCATCCTGGAAGAAGCTTTGAGAAGCTGCCTAACATGATGTGGCAGTCCTGACACAAATGCACATGCCATCCACCGATCAGGTAGCGGTTCTCCTATTAGCCGCGCTAAACGATACATTTCAGCCAGGAATTCATCCACAGTTTCCCCTGGGCGAAGACGCTGTCCCATAAATTGGTCGAATGCATTAAATCTGTCAGTCGCATATGCAGTCATAAGGGCCCGTTTAATTTGTTCCGCGTCTGCCCTCTGCTCTCCACTGAGTTGTCTATACACAGCAAGGGCACCGCCTCGGGTCGTAAAGGCAAGATGCACCGATCTTGTCCATGGCACAAAGTTCGCAGACCAATTCCACATTTTCTATCCATTCAACAATGGGCATATCCGTTGGGGGCACCGCTGAATTCTGAATCAAACAGACGTCAAAGACCTTGCCTTCCATTTTGAAGAATCAATACGCCGAAATAGCTTGAGGCGAATAAAGAAAACAGTAACCAGCGAGTAAATTCAAGCTCTCCCAGCTGGTATTTCAACCTTGAGTCGTTCCTTCTCGAGTTCTGTCTCAAAATCACACTAACTGCCCGTTCTCGCCGTCAACTGTGAACGTCCCTCAAAGAACTCTCCGACTCGGAAAAAAGTAGTTGCTTTTATATTTTTCCATATACCCATAATCCCTTGCATCTTCATGTGATCTCATAATTCATTGCGTCCCTGTCCCATAATGCATTGCATCGTTATTGCATAAAAATGCAATGCCAGTCCCCCCTCATTCTTTTACGTTATCTGGCCGAGGATGGATTACGGCAGAGCAGTAAGTGCTTTTTTTTTTCTCTCCCTCATTTCAACTGCAGTAGCTTTACATGCTAAGCAAATACGGGCTCTTTTTTGGTGGGGACAAGGCAAGTCGCGACCGGTTGTGTTCGTCCCAGGTTCCGTCTCATGTCCGCCACACTAAGTCTTTGCATATTCTCAGCAGTGAAGGCTCTTCTAGCTGCTGCTTGATCTGGATTTTCATTTGCACAGGAATTTCTTTTCTGCAACTTTGGATGTCGATTGCAGTCTGGTCTTTTGTTGGCAGTCACTTCTTTTGAGATGCATAGTGCTGCCGTATGTGCTAGGCAGCAAACTACACAAGAACTCAAAATTGATCACGTCATTTAAGTATTGCATTTTTAAAAAGATCAACAATAATTCTTCTGACACCACATAATTTAAAGACAATTTGATGTGTGTAGCTCCTTACTTTACATACAATTTATTTCATAGCTGACTGTCACTAGATTTTGCATTTATAACAAATAAAAAAAAATAAAAAAAAAAAATAAAAAAAAAAAAAAGCCAGTAACTTGGGAATCCAAAATTTCTAACATGAGCTATTGAAAGAGTTGTGTCTCTTTAATGAAAAAAGTGGTGACACACTGACATTTGAATTTATGCACATGCACACACACACGCGTATGTGTGTGCCTTGATGATATTCAGGGTGTCATGTGGCACAAGGCCTTTTTAACGTGGGCATTCCCGAGCCATTAGGCTCGGCCAAAAAATAGCCCATTTGAACCCGTATAAACGGGTTCAGGGCCGGTTTTACCTCCCCGAAGGAGACTCTGCCCTTCGGCGTAGCCTCCTTCGGGTTCCTCCCGCCCGTAGGAAGAGAGTTTAACCGAACAGTCGGTTCAGAGTTGTGTGCCTTGATGATGACTGCAAAAGTTGAAATACTTAGAAAAAGATATTTCTTCTTTCTCACAAAAGGAAAATGTAAAATTTGTGAAGTTTAATAGCTTACCTGTATTTTGAGGAGGTCATCATCTGGTATACTTTCAATAGAAGTTTCAGGTAATTCACCAAGTTTGGTTTTCAATTCTAACAAAGCTCTACCTCTGTATGCTACACCTTCACCCTGAAAGAAAAAAAAATTATATATATATTCATACTTTCTAAGTTAGGTCGATACAAATTTTGTTAACATTCAGAGCATGATTCAGCCAAGTCTTTTTTTCATTTTAAATTTATAGAAATCCAGAAAAATATCTAAACTAAATCATACTATAAAAGGTTAAACTTTCTATAAATTCTATTTTTCTGAAAGGTAGAGACTAGTTTCTGACATCAATGTTTCCATTTTTGAAGTTGAAACAACTATGAGAGATTTTAAGAAACTTAAGTCACATTTTAACTAATTGTCTTCTCAAACAAAAAATTCTAAATTTTGGTCAATATCTCAATATCTTGGATTTGAACAGCTAGCAAGACAAGCATTATTGCATAGAGCAAACAAGATCCTCTGAAGATGACAAGTTGGAAGAATACACTTTAGATGAAAGCTTGATTCTTTTGATATATCTTTTAAATCTCCAATTCAGTTTAGATTTCTAAGGTCTTACAATTATCTTAATCCAAAGCCTCAAACTTTACAAACTATTCCCAACATATGACTACATCATTAAATTCAGTACCCCCAAACTAAACATCTTTAGCACTTATTCAAATTAAATAATATTTGAGTAGCAAAATAAGCCTCCTAAAAGTTAAGCAAAGTATTAAGAAACAGGAAAACTTCATTTGAAAAAAAAGAAAAGAATGCTGAACTGTTATGTAATATCTGTCCTCCTATATGGTAGTGAATGACAGAATTTCCTCACAGATGAAGAGACCAGAGGCAACAGAAACATGGTTCTACAAAAGGATGCTAAGAATACCATGGACTGAATATGTGAGTAACAAAGTTTTAAAGGAAAATGGAAACAAAACGGACATTTATACTTAAAATCAGAAAAAGACAATTGAATTTCTAGGGCACATGATGAGGAAAGAGAGTTTGGAAAATTTGACACTTGCAAGATAGATGACAGTAGCAAATAACTTACCTAATGAGCTAATGTAAATGGTTGGCAAAGTAGTGATTAGGAGAGAGAGAGAGTAAAAAAGAAAAACCTAAGAGCCAAAAAGAACAGGATGTTGTGGAGAGCCATGATCTGAACAAATATGGCATATACAAGAATACTCTACTATCAGGCAGAGTGTTAACACCCCATTAAACAATTATTCTTTCTCAAAGCAAGAAATCAGAAAAGAGTTCCACAAGTGAGAAGTGCGAGAGAAGAAACTATTAGAATAGAACAATATAAAGCAACAGACCAGATGTGGCAGCAATATTCAATGCATGGACAAATGGTAAACTTATAAAAAAAAAGAGATTAATATTACTAGTAAATTAACTGTCAACCACAAGATTACTTGTTGGCAGTTTTTATTATGATATCAAATATGAATTATTTTTGTAACATTGATCTCAAGGCTACAACTACAATATTTCTGTTTTTAACAATTAACTGGTGTGTCTAAGACAGGAATTAAAACACCTAAGGCAGGAATGAAAATTCATACTGGCAACTAAAAACAAACTTAAAGGAACAATTTATTGAGAAAACAAAAAAAAAAAAAACACATTTAAAATATTTTTATTGCCTAAGTTATCTATTATAAAATTGGTGTTAGATTTCCTAATTGGCTTCTCAATGTATTAAACAGCTGCCAACAGCACCTCACCTTGAAGTAGCTGGCCAAAAACATGACCATTGAAATAAATAGCAAAATATGAATATTAAAAAAAATATATTAAAAAAAATCAGATATAGAGATTGCTCTTATATAGAATTGCTTGGACATTAACATCAACCATGTCAGACTGGATCCAAAGGATATAAGATGAAAGAGTCATTGGCATGTAAGTTATTGTTGTAATGGAATGTCCCACACACTCCTCATCGCCTATGTGGACTGACTATATCAGTAGCTATATATGGTAAGCACAGGATAAACTTGGAGGCTTGCTTCGGGAATTGCTAGCCTGCCACCCGATTCCCTGTCTTTCAGTAGCGTATTCTCTTTTACAATAAACCTCTCTTTCATCTATGCGTGTGTTACTGTTCCTTCACAGGAGTACCACCTTTGTAACCTCTTTAAGGATATAGTTATATTTGATCATTTAATGGTTTCAGAAACCAAAATAACTAACATTGCAATATAATAGCACAAAGAACTAGAAAATGTTTTAATTATTTCATATATCATTTAAACCACTTAAGACATGCTCAAATAATTGATGAGCTTTGATAACCATTTCTGACAATTTTTTTTTTTTAATAATTTCACATAAACTGAGAAAACCATTATTAAAGAAAAAGGATAGTAAAAGAACAGGATTCAAGGTAACAGATAATGACAATTGATATTGCATTTAAATCTTTGAAGATTGGAGTTGACAAGAAACCAAAAAGTAAAAGAGTTCCAAAAGCAAGAAGTGTGACAGAAGAAACTACTAGTAAAGAACTTACAGCTAGCAATTTCAACAGTGAAATTATGAGACCTAACTGCCAATCTAGTACTGTGCTTAAATTCCTGAATATAGTGAAGAAGGCCCATCAGAACATTTATCATGAACATATTTATAGAAAAGGCAAAAAGAAGCTACTTGACAATGGTGAAAAAGTAACTGAAGAGATGCCAGGTGAAGACCTTGCAGATTATTTGTTGAATTTTGGGATGTCTGAAAACTGATGCTGCTGAAACAAACTTACTTTTCCCATGTTCAGATCGTCAAATTCATCAGGTAAATCAGAGTATTCTCGTGTGGAGCCATAGAAATTGATGTAGCATGGTCCAAATGTTGGCAGGAAACCTTTAATTACAAAAAATGAGGTTATTAACAAAGGCATTTTTTTTTCTTCAGCTTGTATTAAAATGGAATTGATGCTAATCATAGAAAAAGATGCCAATTCAAAGCTAAAGCATTCTTTAATATTAAAACCTCTAGGATAAAATACTAAAATAATGCCCAGATTGTTAACGATTCTCTTTATTTGTATTTGAGATAAGAAAATATACCAATTTAAACTGTTGTCCAAGTGTATATAAAATTTTTTTTGAAGTGTACAGTTTATCTGACGATTAGGAGTTCAAATCCCCAATTTAAGCAACGAAGTTCAGATACTCTGGTTCAGTGGAATGGATAAGTTGATACTAGTTATCCCCCTCCAGCATGGAATGTGAATAACTTTGAATAAAGGGTTCAGTTTGACATTTCAAGAACATTACCAAATGCAAAAGGCGCCATCAAGATGACAACAGGTCAAATAGTGTATAACATTTTCTGTATTTCATAGGCAAATAGATAATAATCAGATGAAGATATAAATTATGATTAAGCTGTACAGTTAGAGGATAAGGCAGCAAATTGCTAATCTGACAGTTGAATATCTAGCACTATTATATTCTGAATTTATCATTTATTCAATTATAAAGTAATTCTAATTTTAGTCATACTGGTTTCAAAATAAAGTTTGTCTGGAAACCCTGTAAGCTGTACGATTAAAAATTTTCATAGTTGATGATACAGGACTTAGTGCTTGAAAATAAGTGTTATATGAATGTGTAAAAGTTCATTACAAAAGAAAAAAAAAAGCAAATGAATAAAAAGTAATGATTCACTAAAAGTATAAAAATGACAACTTTAAAACAACTGATTATAAAATCAGTCAATTATCTTTAATAATTAATAACCTGTGAACAATCTAAATAATATGTAACTAATTTGTAAAACAAGGTAGGTTTAGTGTTTTAAAGGGATATTAATACATTAGAGTTTGCTGAAGAAAACACATTTAGAACATTAAAGAAATAAAATGGTTGAAAGAATGATGAGAATTCTGTTTCTTTGTTGCTATTTTCAAACATTTTTTTAGTAAATTTTAAAGGAAGTAAAATACAAAAACATTAAAAGAATTTTGTAATTATGTATAAACATTCATCTCCATTTAACTATAGGTTTGCTTTTTGTCAGTTCTGCAAACCCACAATTAAAACCATAAATTGAGTTTTACTTTAAGGTAACAAATTATAATAAAAGTGATGCTAACAATTTGCATCTTGAAACTGTAAAGTGCTTTTTAAGTGGAATGTGCAAGTTCAACTTAAAATTTCTCATGAGATTGCTACTGTAAAAATGAGACTTCTGTCAGATGACAGGGTATATTGTTCTATTATTGTTACTGTCCATTAACCTCTTATTGTGCTTAATTTATGACTTCATAGGTGTGTTTTGTGTGTGTATATATATATATATATATATATATATATATATATATATATATATATATATATATATATATATATATATATATATTATATATAAAATGGGTGTGCAGCTCTGTGGTTAGAACATTTGGTTTGAGACCCAAGTTATAAATCTCACCATGGTAGAAATGTCAGGAAGGTAACATGTTATTGGCCTGAGGAGAAACAATTCCAGTGTGCAGCACCTTCAGAAAAGGTGCCTAAAATCATCAAGGTTTAACTTAAACCTTGTGAGTGAAATTAGGTAGATGGTACTGTTCAGAAACAGTCAATAGTTGTGTAAGCAGGAAGTCACAAATCATAGTGACTGAGGGTTTGAGCATTGTTCAAACTGCTGATCATGTGCCCCACTCCAAGAAACCAAACTGTAGTCAATTCAACAGAGTTACAGTATAAACCACATGTGAGCTCTGTGGATGTTGAGCAAACACAGATGTGCCTGAGCAGGAGTCTATTAACTGCCGTAGTAGACTGGTGTATACAGAAAACAAGGAGTTGGCAATTTAAGAAAACAATATAGAGTTTGGTATTCTACATATTTTCATATATCTACTTGAGATCTTGGAAGATAACACTGCTGAGAAGGAAGAAAGAGCTACTGTACTGGTAAATATTTTTCTAGAAATAAATTTGTTTTCCTAAGACTAAAGTTAAAAAAAACTCTTCAAGTACTAATAATCAGTACCCTTCCCCCTAGTTTATAGCAGTCCATTTTCTGGTGAGAAAATATTGACATAATTTTGTCTTTGAAAGACATTTAATCTTTTACATTTAAAAAAAATTAAATCTATATTTAAATATGTGATTTCAGTCAATAGTTCTTCAACATCTCTTAAGTGGTGTTATTTACAAGCTTCTAAATGAAAACAATTTTAGTTTTCTTTATAGGTTGATCGATATAGGGTAAATTACTGGTAAGTTGGGTATGAAACAAAAGTCAATTTTTTTTTTTTTTTTATTAAAACATGGTGTTTTTTAATACTCATTACTGAATTCTTATAACCATAGTTTTTTTTTTTTTTTTAAACTTATTTCAATTCTGAAATCTAAAAATGGATGCAAAAGGACAAAAAAAATGATTTGTCAGATTGAAATTTTCTTCAGGTTGAAAAGGAAAAAATATCTTTATTCAAAATGTACACAGAGACCTTGCAGATTTTAATTAAAATTTAATTTTGATAAACGATAAGTTTAAACCAGTATTATGCAGGATCAAATTTACGTTACATCACTTAAAGCACTTTCTGGTTAAAATGTTATATTCGTTGCTATACCCAATACAGATTAAAATTTTATATAAAAATATTTGTATAGTTTGGAACTATAAAAAGGAAATGAAAACCTATTTTGTAATTGTATGCATTTAATTATAAGTCAACTTGCAAAAGAAATGTTGATTAATTCTCTCTTGTTTCAAGTGACTAAGGAATTACCAATATTATTCCATAAACTTTGCATTAATATTACTACCTGTATAATATTAGTGTAAGTAATGTGCATGCAAATTTACTTTTATGGGGTTAGAGGAGGATAAAAAGTAAGACCTATTTCATAAAATTAATTACAATGTATGAAGTGTGTGTGTGTGTATGTTTCATAATTTTTATATATATAAGTAGCTGATAGGAATCTCAAGAGAAACAAAGTTCATATTTTTAGTAGAAATTTTATCTGATAATTTATAAACTTTCAAAATACAATGAATTTTTTTTTGAAAACTTCTAAATTTTTAAGAACAGAAATTCCCATTTTGAATTTCTAGTGAAGCAAAGCCATTTTATAAGGAAAAAAGCAGCAATAAAAAGCAACAAGTGAAAGTTAGGTTTCAAAAATAAAAAAGTCAAGTGCATACATACAGATCATACATTTAAGACAATGTGAAACAAAAAACAGAATTCAGAAAACACAAAAACATCTCAGAAATATACAAAAGGCAAAAAAGGTTTTATGTAAGATAAAAATGGTTTAGTTCTAAGTTGATTATTTGTAATGAAAAAAAAAAAAAAAAAAAAAAAGATTGCTACTTAAGAAAAATTGTGCTGTTAAACATGTTCAGATTACAAGCCCATTAATTAGAATAAAAATCTATTTTTATTTAAGTAATGAAAATTTGTATCCACTGCAATTAATGGGTCAAGTTTTCAGAAACAATTTTATAATCTTTAACCAGACTGGAATGCTATGTCATTAAGGATTTTCTTTCTTACCAATAAATGTCATTGTTCATATGTTTTTTTTCTTCTTAAACTTACTCGATTAAAAATGTAATTTGCTTTCTTAAAAAAAAATAAAAAATAAATAAAGACTGTACTTAGAGTGATATTACAATGAGAATTTTTCCAAGTTGTGTAACCTTACTACTTGAAGGATTTTGGTTGGCTTTTCAAAAAAAAAAAAAAAAAAAAAAAATTCAATACAGAATTCAGCAAAGTATATTAAGATCAATAAAACAGAATTTTAGGAGTAGACTCTAAATTTCAAACAACCCGTAACCAAAGTGAAGAATTAGAAGTTAGATATTTCATGCCAAGACATGGAATGAAAGAAATTTTGTCAGAATCTTGGTTGTTTCTTAAACATTCTTCAGCATACAAAGTATTCCACATTCATCAAAGAATTGAAAATTCTAATACAAACATATTGAAGAGACTGGAAGCAGTGGTTTTCTGTGTTAACTTGATTATTCTTGAGAAAGATTATGGCTATAATTTGTATAAGTACAGAGTCTTTGATAATTTTAACTGATCATGGCAAGTTGTATATAAGATCTTACAATTTATTTTATTTTTTTGGTGAGGACATTACTTATTACCAAGAGCAATGAATACAAATGTCTGAAAGCTCATAGTATTTCTTAGTGATGAAACCATTATGTTTGAAATAGTATTTTCTTATTTAGGTTTTGACTTTTTATTTGGTTTTATTGCCTTCCATATTCCTGTAACTGATCCAATCAAGCTGTTAATAGATCAACTCCTATTCCTATAGGTCCAGCATCAATATGCAAGGACAAAATTTTAAGGTGTGATTAATTGACTTGCTTCTTTAGTAGGCACATATGTACAGAAGTTAACTAACATGGAATGAAAATGGAAAATGAAAATTGTCACAACTTAAGTAAATTTAGTATTGGCATCAAATCAGAGCATTTTATAAATTAAAGTGTTATTTTATTTTTGTAACATTAGTGCTTTGTTTGTTTCATTAACATTAGACCAGCATTTGTTTTTTTTTTTTAAAGCAAGTTATACTTTCATAATTTTGTCTGTCAAAGAGCCCAAACTTCAATTTTTAAATACTACAATATTCTGCAGTACAATGTATCAACTTAAAGAAAAAAAAAAAAAAAAAAAAAAAAAAAAAAAAAGGAATTAGCTAACCTTGAGAATTTGTCTTTCAGGGATGATGCTTTAACCACCACTAAGGCAGAGTTTAGGCAAAACGTAGAAGGTTCTGCCCAGAATAAAGGTGGAAGAATGTGGTTTCAAGAAACCTTAAATCAAGATTCCTGTAGTTCATAAAAACTAGGTAAAAATGATAAAAAAAAAAAAAAAAAAAAAAAGCAAGGTTTGTAATTTATTCTATATATTTTAGTAAAATGGTCTTAAAAGGCTGATATGTTCACTAAAATTAAATTAGCAGCTGATCTTGAAAAAAAAAAAAAAATGACCTATAATCAGTAGCAAACTGAGGCAAGAAGTGGCCTTTTAATTTTAATGCTTCTAAAACAAAACTATTCTATTAGTCATCTTAAAGAATCATTTTTGCTTTTCCATCAGCATGACTGATGCTAACCTCCAGGAGAGCAGTTCAGTGCCTTCTTGGAATCAGGTTTTCCACCAACATGAAGTAAAATGATTGTATTGAATTAATTAGGAAGTCTGCCACTAGGAAAGTTGGTTAACTATGCTGTGCTAAACAATTTTCCGAGCTAGAATTAATACTGCTGCCACATGTGGTCTGGTGCTTCTGCTAGGTATCTTGAGAGTGACAAAATCCAAAAAAGAATTGGTAATTTTATCAGTCCAGACTTGTCCTCATGGCTTCAATTATTACCCACTGCAGAAATGCAGTTTAACTCTGCATTCTTCTTTTTTTTTTTTTAATATTTTCATGGTAATTGTTTTGATGAGGTTTCTTTGTCAGTAACTCATCTTCAAATTTAAGTGCAGTACTAAATTAGCAGCTTGGTCTCAATTTCACTGTTGAAATTGACGGTTAAAATCATAAGTTCTATGCTAATTATTTCTTTTTTCTCACTGACTGAACTCTACTGGCTTCCTCTCAATTACAATCTTAAAAAAAAAAAAATTCAAATGTAATATCAATCATCTTTTTGAATTTTTTTTTTTGTCCTTTCTTCCACTCCTTTACATTCTAATGGATTTTGGTATCTTGTTTAGGGTTTAAAAACAATGACAGCATTGAATGAAATTTGGCAGTGACGGTGGATAAGAACCCTTTCCTGGTTATGATATCCTAAGTTGTCTAACATGTTAAAGTTTTAAAAATGTAATCTTGTCATAAAACAAGTAAAAAGAGTCAAAATGGTTTCAATAAAAAAAGCCTGTCCAAATTTAAAATAGCATTTTCTATTTTAAGTGAAAATCAATTCTTATAATTTAGTTATAGCTTGAGTAAAATTGATTCAAGTTATTTCTTTAAGACTTTAATAACATTGTTTATGTAAAGAGATTTAAGAATGGCACTGCCATTAAAATATTTTTTATAATCAATTAACCCCAAGCAAGACAATGTAACTAAGACACAAAGGGCTACTGAGAATGCAAATACTTTAAAAAGGAACTGGCAACTGAATCCTAAACAGAAAAAAAAGGGGCAAAATCCTCTACTCCTGTTCAAAAGACTAGGGAGGAATGTGAGCTAGATATTAGATATGGTCTGATAATTACTTAAGATGTGAAACTTCCAGTCACTATGCAGTGTTGGTTTTTGTGTCAACATATGCTCTATATCCAGTATTGAGCATTGCCTCTCCCACAAAAATTATTTCCTTAAGTGATTTTAAAACAGAACATTTGGCTCCCAAGTAAAAGAATTAAAATTACACACAATGAAATAATTACTAATTTACAATTCAAAATGAAGATAAATAACGAATATTACAAGGGAAGGAATGTAACCAGAGATGTTGAGAACCACTGATATTAATGGAAGAATTTAAGAAATCCTTATGTGAAGAAGCTAAAGAAAAAAAAAAAAAAAAAAAAAAAGAATTTCATTGGAAAAATTTGAACATGAAAAAGAAATACGTGCTGTAATAGTTTTGAAAAATATTACAAAAACAAAAGTAAAAGGAAAATTAAATATGAAATAAACCTTTCAAATTTCCAGCTGAAATGTGAAAGGCATTTCATGCAAGAGATTTTAATTTAACCCAAATCCTATTAAAAGAATTTTGAAAACATACTTGGTATAAAGAATTTTTTTGCTACAAGGAACAAATCAAGTATTTTTCATGCACACAAGAATATAGGAAGAAAAGAGTTGAAAATTATAATAAATTACCCTCCCCTTTTGCTGAAAAAAAAAAAAAAAAAAAAAATGGAATAGTCAAAATAGGATTAGTACGAAAAAGAAAAAATTCAAACTAAAATTGACTAATTTTCACACTAAAAAAAAACAGAACACAAACAAAAAAAAAAAAAAAAAAAAAAAAAAAAAAACAAAATAAAAGGGACCCTGGACATGGTATTAGGAGTAAACAAACACACCCTAATAAGGTTGAATTTGGTTTTTACATTTCATTTATGATGTCTGTACATTGCTTTTGCACAAAGCAAGTGATTCAATTTTCATATTAAAATCATTTCATATTTGTTTATTGGCATACCCTTATAAGTAAAGCAAACAACATTTTGTATGGCTCATGTAAAATTTATTAAATACTTAAGTATTTTTTTTACATTTTTTTTTTTTCATGTGGCATATTTTCTAATAGAATTTTATTTTTAAGTATTGTATTATATTGCTTAGATTGGGGTAATTGAATAGGTCTTAAGTTATATATCTGGTATTGACTTTATTACATGAAAACTAAAATTCCTACAGGTTACCATATCATAGTATAAGTCTTAATATGTTGTGGAAGAAAAGATTTTCCTTTACTTCGAGGATGGAATACATAATGTGGATACATCTTACATGAAATCGATCCATAAATATCCTTCTATGTGCTGTGTCCCTTCAGCATGTAGCCAATCATGGCTCTCCACAATTTCCTGTCCTTTGTAACTTAAAGGATTGTCTTTTTGCTATCTTTGAAAGTTTGTTAAGTAGGTTACTCACTGCTTTCCTCTGTCCCTCTTGCTTCAAATCTGTCTTGTAAGCATCAAATTTTCCAAGCCCTCTTTCCTCATTTTGTGCTCTAGAAATTTCAACTGTCTCTTCCTGATAAGTATAAGTGACCTTTTTGTTTCCAGTTTCTCTAAAAATGTCATTGTTCACATGTTCTGTCCATGGTATTCTCAGCATAATTCTGTAGAACCACATTTCTGTTGCTTCAAGTCTTTTCATCTATGAGGAGATTGTCCCACATCTGCTGCCATATAGAAGGAATGATTTTTATGTAACAGTTCAGTAGTCTTTTCTTAGTTATTAATGAAATTTTCCTTTGTTTAGCTTTTAGGAGGCATTGTGAAATTTTACAGTAATTCCACAACTCAGCATTTCTTGTTGATAAATTTGCAAGTGAGCAGTTTCAGCTCAGTTGTGATGGTGGTTTGTGGGGGCAGGGGATGTTGAGGTGCAAACAAAAACAACAAAAAGCACACAAATTTACAGTGTAAAGCAAAACTAAAAATATGAGGCATTTAGTCAAAAGTTTTACTATGGATCATGAAATATCTACATTTTAAGTATTGCTATGTAAAATAAAAATGGATCACTTGATACAATAAAGAAACCCTTTTTGACAAATCTGACAGCTATCAGTAATATTAAATACAAGTAATATTAATTTAAGTAATTGACTAAATACTAAAAAGATCATGGCCTTTTCTCAGTAAGACTTGTTATTAGTTATACTCATGACTAAACACCTCATACATGCAAAAACCAAAAAATCAGATTACAATCCCCTTAAAAAAAGTTAGTAACACCACTTGCTCAAATAGTCACCTTTTTAAAAACAGTAAACTGCATGCCTATGACTAAGTTAACATTACTTATAAATCCATATTAAAGTCTAATCTGTATTAAAGCAGACATCTTTTAGGAATAATTCAGATGATAGTGTATTAACAAGTATATCTTCTGCTTACCTTTAGAAAGTCTAGAGGAATATGAAGTGATAAAATCTATAATCTCACATTAACTGTTATATACAAGGGTCAGCTGAAAAGTTCATAGGCAGGTGATAAAAGAGCGATGCTAGAGTTGTGAAATTTTGCACGTGTTAATTTCAACTCTTCTTACTAATAACTTTCCATGTAAACTGACATCTGACTGTTCAAAGAAGACTTTAAAAGTAGCTAGTATTGACTTATCTTGAAAATGGACAAAATTTGGCATCATGGCGTTATCAAGTACCTTCAGAGAAATGGTTTAACCAAAGGACATTCACACTGACATGGTTGCTACATTAGAAGGATGATACTCCAGTGTGAAAGTGGGCAGTTGAATTTAGGAGGAGAAGGAAATGTCTTGAAGATGATCTAAGGTCTGGATATCTTACAGCAGCCACCAACAAAGAAAACATTGTTTTCACCACATGGTGATGTATGACAGGTGATTGACTATAAATCAAATAGCTAATGTTACTAGCATATCCCATGAGAGAATAGATAATATTCTGAATAATGAACTCGGATTAACAAAGGTTTCTGCTCGTTGTGTGCCATGTCTTCTGACAACTGATCAAAAGTGTACCAGGTTCATCACATCACGGGAAAATCATTTTTTTTTAAGGCAGATCCAACTGATTTCCTTGAACATTTCCTAATCCAAAATGAGTGTCGAGTTAATCACTGAGCCAGAAACAATCCATGCAGCAGAAACACTCCTCACTTTCTCCAAAGGCGGCCAAGGTTGTTTCATCTACAGGGAAGGTGATGGCCTCAATCAATAAATCATAATGCCTTTTATATCCCAAAAGGCTATCTTCAAAAGGGATATGCCATCAATGGAGAGTACCATGACAACTTACTGAGGTAGTTACAAAATGTTATCAAGACCAAACAACCAGGAAAACTAATGAAAAGGGTCCTGTTTCATAGGACAATGCTCCAGCACACAATGGTTCCAATGGCTGCTGTGTGTGACTAGGGCTTTGGACTGGTTGATCACCCTCCCTATCCTCCCAATTTGGCACCATCTATCACCTGTTCCCCAACACAAAGAAATACTTGGCTAGGAACCAGTAACACAGTAATGATATCTGCTGTTGATAACTTTTTTAACCAACAGAATGAACAGTCAGATGTCTGTTTACCTGGAAAGAAACAATGCAGTTATTAATAAGAGTTGAAATTAATGCATCCAAGATTTTCCAGTTCTAGCATCACTCCTTCATAGACAGCCTTTGAACTTTTTAGTCAACCCTTGTATAAATGCACTTATAGTTTAAGATAAAAATTAGGAGCTTGTGTTGTCATTCAAAAGTGTTCTTAGATATATTTATTACACAGACACCTACTTCGGCAACACATTGGACAGTTATTACTTATGACATTATCAAGATGCTTTACTAAGTAAACATAGCATCTTGATAATGTCAAGACCATATAACTCCACCCCAATTAAGTGATCATATTAACTTCCAGATATCAATTACATTGAATAGATATGCATTCAATATAAACAAGTCACCCAAATTAATTAAGGGAAAGATTCTATCAGCTTCTGCTATTTTAAGAGTCATCCCCTCCACCACTGGTCATATTAAAGCAGTTCATTCCTTTCCAGAACACACAGGTCCTTTAAAATATTTACTTACTGACCAACTCAAGAATTTTATGTAACACTCAGCTGGTTCAGAGTATCCAAGATAGATGTATAATAATCATTTTTAAATTTAAAAAAAAATTTAAATTTAAAAAAAAAAAAAAAAAAAAATCAGTTACTATGTTTAACTGCATTAAAACAACCAGATTTAAAAGAATTGTTCATAATTAAAAATATTGCTTCAGAAAAATAAAGAGAAAGATTAAGTTCAATAAATGTCAGACATTTTCCAATGAGTGTTCATAAATTTAACATTTTTTATGTAATCTTGAACTCTTAAATAGATTCCGAAAAAGGATAATCAAATAAAATTTTTTGTCAAATAACAACTAACGATCATTTCTTCCCAACACCAATCATTTGCAGATGATCCATAGAACAATAATTAGGAAATTTTTCTTCATCTGTAGTTTAATATTCAAGTACACATCATACCTAGTCTAATATTCAAATATCATAAATTAATATTCAAGTATGCAAAGACAAACCCAACTTCAGTAGAAAATCATGACTGAAAGGTTTTTTTTTTTTTTTTTTCTTCTTTGAAGCCTTACAGGATATTTGATAAATATGGCCTCAATATTTTATAAGCTAACCTCATTATATAGTTACAGTACTTTCCTCTTCTCAATTTAATAAATACATTAACTCTGAAGATTGTTTAAATTGGCTTTTTAGGGAGAAAAGCAAAAATAAGAAATAGAAAAATAAAAATGAAGACTAGTAGTTCAAGGCAAACAGTTTATCCTTCTTTGGCAATAAACAGTATGATGATTACTGCCACAAGATTCATCCTCACTTCTGACCTTGTGCCAGACAAAGGACAACAGGAATATATGAAGAATGCCTTACAGAATAAATGGTAAGCAAGCTAGTTTCTTGTAGCATATTACTGGAGTTAATTTACTCTTCACTAGTTGCTATACATTTCTGGCAGGGCTTGTGCCAGACTAAAGATATCTGAACAGAACTTGATCATATGAAATTAGTTTCCAATAACTTGTCACATTAACAGAAAATATAGCAATGAACTTTGTATGGACAGGAATTCAAAGCATAAGACTAACTGAGAATTTGCTGGACTAGTAAGACCAAAAGAACCTCACTATAGTAAGCTAAATTATCTGAAATATATATATATATATATATATATATATATATATATATATATATATATATATATATATATATATATGTGTGTGTGTGTCTGCACATTTCATTAAATAATATAGACAAGTTTTGTCTGTTTATTTTAATTCCTTTCATATTGTCCGATAAACTTAACATTATCATTGAAAGATGAAAGAAAATCACCATATTGATACACGTTTTTAATCCTATCTAAGCTTTCAGCTTACACAAGTCATTATCAAAGATGACAATTACATTTCAATATATTAAACAATACATGGACAAAACAATAATGATAGCCTTTTTGTTGCATGAAAGATTTTCAAGCAACAACAAATTTGTGCATATGAGACGCAGAAGGGAAATTTGCACCACAGCTAGTGATGTCACACATGACCACACGAGAGTGAAAACAAGAAGTGTCAAGTATGGGAAGCCATTGGTATAAACCAATGGCTTCTGTTATCAATTATAGGCATTTAAGTATATTTGTGGAGATTTCATAGTTTATTTTGTTCAGGTTAGGTTTCAACTGTTTTATGTATATAGCTTCAAGAATTTTTAGTTTTTGTTTATTGTTTTCATGTTTAAGTATAGTTGTGTTTTCAACAAGGATTTTTCTGGAATTGTGTATGCAGCCAGGCATGTTGTTTTAAATGCCTAAAAAAAAAATGCACACACACACACACATATATATATGATGAGGACTGCTACCCCATGATGGAGTATGATTACTGCAAGGTACCAATTTAAGATATCAAACAATGTCAGTACAGAAAATTGTTCAAAACAGACAAAGAAAGACATTGCACTCTCTAAGAAAAGTATGTACCAAAATAGTAGAACCAGTCAACCTCATTTTATAGTGTCAAACTGTTGAGATGTCTATTAGACTTAAGACCAGAGAATTTTAGCAAACATTGAAGCAACTTAACTAATTCTTTAATAGGACTAAAGTTCTATGAAGAAAACAAGCTGTCATGCAAAATTGATAAGTGTGTGTGTGTGTCACACACAATGGATAGTGACACTATGCTTTTTTTGTGTGATATTTGTAGCCATGTCAGCCTCTCTCAAGTTAGCCATATAGTAGACCAACTGACTACACAATTGATTTCTCTAGATTTACTGTGTCCCATTTGTAATAAGCTAATTTGAAATAGGTCCAGATTAGCTAGATTTGTGTAATCTGATAATATCAATGTACAATGTAATAAGCAAGTTTTTTGTGTTGTATTACTAAGAAAGTGTAAATTCCTTGAAGGACTCGAGGATCATTGTAAATTACACAATTTATACAACACATACATAATTTTTTTTATTTCATTCAATATTTTGTTTTTTTTATTCTGTATTTTTTTTTTTGGGGGCTTTTAGCATATTTAAATTTATACATTATTTTGTATATAATTTTAATCAAATGCATTTTCATGATGCACTTGTGAAATTTGTATAACAACAAATTGTCAATGCAGTAGTTGTCTTATGTTCATGCCTTAGAAAGTCCTACTTAACAGCCACCATAAATATCTCAGATACTTAAATGCTATGAATTCAGTGTATTTTATTTATTCCTCCTTCCATCATCATAAATCATTGTCTAAATATCAAATAAAAAATGCTGACACTGCTTCATCTTAATCCTGAAATCTGAGAGTACAAGATAACATTTAATTCAACCATAAAAATTATACAAATTCTATGTCACTTTCATGATATCAAGTAACAAAAGTTCTCATTTACACATTTAATAAGGTAAAAGTTTATTAACTACAAACTATCCGCAGTTTCAAAAAAATCTGAAATAAGTTATAGATTTAATCCATTAACTGGTAGTATTTTCCATCATTTGCAGTTGAACATTAAAACTTGAATATTTGCATTGCTTATCTAAATTTAATGGGTTACATAAAAGTCATGTACCAAGTTAAAATTCAAATTCTGCATTTCTTTTTTTTCTTTTTTTGATGATGAATAATTTATCAGTGGGGTGAATAAAATATACAAACTAGAAATTCATTTCTGCAATTTTTAAAAGCCAAATAAAGCTCCCACCATCACCGTATCTGAACAAACAAAAAACTTCCACCATTTACATACACCTTTATACCATTTAAAAAAAAAAAAAAAAAAAAAAAAAACAATAAGACAAAATGGTGATATGACAAATACTAGATTCATATTTGCAAGTAAAGATTTAAACACTTATTCTAAGTACACCAAAACAATAGCAAAGGTAATAAACTGAACTTTCTAGAACTTTTGTATCATTTGCCATGCTAAGATCATAGCATATATTGTATAGAATTTTCTTTAAGGCAATAAATACTTTTGTAACAATACAAGTGATATGAGAGACTGCAGTTTTTGATTTGACAGCAAAGATTATTTGCAGATTTTTATGAAGCGAATAATTTAAAGAGAAGTTAATGCTTACTCGTGAATAAATAAATTTTGGAATGAAAATGTAGTCAGAAAGATATTAAAGTTATTAACATTTCTTTTAGATGACCAGAAATTAACTAAAGCATCAAATTATATACTGGTATGCAAGCCACAAGATGAACATATGATAGGGTTGAAGAATTTTAGTACCGTATATACTCGAGTATAGTGCGACTATGATCAGATTTTTTTTTTTTTTAACTCAAAAACAGGTGGTTGCAATATATACAGGTAATTTTTTTTTGAAGAGGTTAAAAAATCATGCATTTATGGTGACCAGTTGCACAAGTAACTAAGTTCATTTGAAAAAATTCAGGGGCTTGCATTATATATGAAGTTAGCTTATAAACAAATATATACGGTATGCAGTTCCTTTTGCCAAAGCTCTGGTAAAAAAGAATAAGTATCATGTTACTGCTAAGGAAAAAATGGTCATCATTTGCAGTTTAAGCTCCTTGGAATGAAAACTTTGAAGAATGTTTAAGAGAAAAGCAAAAAATTAAAATTTTATCTGAACAAGAATCAAGTACGATCTATGCATTAACAAATGGTTTCTCAAACTTTAGTTCCACAAATCTATTTCTACTAGAAGATTTTAGTAACTATTTTTGCTGCATGCAAACACTTTAATGGACCATTGCCATCCAAAACTAACATTGTGGACATGATGCACATAATTAAGATGAATTAAAATTAAAGTTTATCAATACTTTTAAAAGAGTCCAGGATGGAGTTAAAAAAAAAATTTAATCTTAAATATGAACTACTACTCACAAAACTATAGAGTAAATAATCAGTAAACTAAAGTCTAAAAAAAAAAAAAAAAAAAAAAATTAATATTTTTCCAAGAATTATTTGAACTACAGAATTCTTTATCATTTGCAGTTCTCTTGGCCAATCAATTCTATAGCCTTCAGGTGTACAAAATTCATAAGATGTCTCTTCATAAGATAAAAAATTGTAGCTACTGTACTGAGTATCTCATTTCAGTAATACAGATCACCATTCTCAGCAATTTATATTACAGATAAACAGGGATGTTCAAATTTTCTTCTTGCTGAGCAAAGACAATACTAAACTAAAATCCATATATTTGGGCCTGACACATTTGAAAGCTTAACATCTGCCAGTGCCTACAATTTTCAGCTATCTGATTTTTTTTTTTTTAAAGATGCAAACCATTTGTTGAAGTTCAACCTATGTACCCACAAAAGAATGGTGTCAAAAAGGACAATTTTCTTTTGACACTGCTATTACTATATAGTCATTTGGCAGTTTTTGTTTTAAAATATTTTAGAATTTTAATAAAAGTAACATGAAAATGGATTTATGTATTTTCTTTTATGAGAATCGACAACAAAAATATTAAACAGCATTTATTACAAGTGAATTATATTATTTACCATATAATAAAGTAATAACTATGAAAACAAGGTTTTTATTCATAAATTTATAAAAATCTAGCCAATAGAGAAAGAAAAACACATGAGTAACTAATTATAAATTTAAAAAAAAGAAAATGCACACATATGCAGGTATTTTCTAAGCATTTGTTTCAATTTGCCACAAATTCACTAAAGTAGGTTTACATCTGGATTTATACATGCAATTTATAATTACAATTATTTATTGTGGCATTTAAAATTGATGTAAATGTAAATTTATCCCAGTAAATAAACAGTTTCATAAATTGTTTAACATTTTTGCAGCCAATTCTCAAGAAAGAAAGGAAAAGAAAAAAATGTACAAACCCAGTTTCAGCTGTTCAGTTTTTTTTTTATTAAAATTCTAAAAATAACTTTAAAACAAAAACTGCCTTGCCAAGAGAGTATACATTAATAGCAGTGTCAAGATAAAAAAAAAAAAAAAAAAAAAAAAAAGTCCTTTTGACACTTATTTTTGCATGCACAATTGTTAAACTTTACCAACCATTCTCATGTTTGCATACCTAAAAGCAGCTTCAAAATAGATAGACCAAAACCAACAATTCAATAATCCAAACAACTCTTGGAATGATATATTTTTGAAATACCAAACAATCATACATAATTTTGTCTTACCACCATTTTGATTATACAATTATTTCATGCAATTATCCTGCTTCTCCTATATAACTTGTATTATTTTTTCCTCCACTAAATTCAAAAAAGGACTCCCCACACCAAGTTTCTTCCAAGAAGCAAACACTTGCAATAAGACTTGATATTGCTACGAAAAACAAATAAAGATAATCACCAGTGTCCCCTGATGAGGAAATAAGAGATATGGGTAAAAAGTAAGTGCCCACAGTGTCATCTTCATTCATTCGGTCCCTGTGTCAAATAGGAGAAAAAGAACATGAAATACACATTGAATGACTTCAGAACATTGATGGAAGGGAAATGCTTACATGAAAGTTCACCATATTCTTGTTTACACAAGAATTTATTGCCATTTTTGTAACTGTTTCTTCTCACCTCAGTCCAAGTACAAAGCTTTTGAAGATTATAGTTCCAATTCTCTGGGATGAAAAGCCTTAAATTGTGACTGACCCAGCAGTTCAATTTAAAAAGCAAGATTCAGTCACAAAGTTTATAAACTTCAAATTATATTTGCTATAAAAACCTTAAATATAGAGAAGAAAAGTTTTATATGATATTCTGGTTTGGTTTACAGAAGATCAACCTCAATGGGTTATTTAATGCTGACAAAATTTTTATTGCTGTACAGATATTAATCTTATTACTGTAAGTTATTAATCTTTTCCTTCAAAAGTTTATATCTTGTATTTTTTTTTTTTTTTTTTTTTTAAATAAATGTATTGCTGGTAATTTTTTTTACAAAGTATTTCTGGTATTAAAACCTATTTTTACACATGGTGTTTTGACCCCAGTTTGGGGGTTAACTATTTGCCCATAGCAGAGACCCTAACAGGTGCTACCACCCCAGGTGAAGGTGGACCGGGAAACACCAGCAATTAAGAGGTAGTTCCATGCTCCTCAAAATCTCCTGAACAGAGGCCTTGCTGTTAGATGTGGTTTATCGTCATACCCAGAAGGATAACAATATTCTGTCTTTGAATTTCTTACATCAGCCTATTAAATAACAACCCTATTAGGTACGTTGGCATGGCGTAATGGTTAGCAAACTTGCCTCACTGGATCAATTATAACCAAGTAGTGAGTTCAAACCTCACTGGGTGCCCATTAATCTACCTTGTGACATTTAAGCTACAAATGACAGCCCTATTTTATCAGTAATGATTGCATTAGTTTCTGCACTATGGAGGAATTGTGATTTTTCAATGCAGTTTGCTAAAACATTCTTTTCAGGGATAGAGTTGAAAAATTTGTAGTTAAATCTTCAGATTCTATTTCTAAGTAATTTTTCATCAGCAAATGATGCACAAACCTGCACTAACACAAAGAGTAAGCTATTACAAATTCTTTTTTGAGAGTCAAAAAATATTCTTAGCAAGCAGAAAGGACAAGTATTGACAAGTCTTTGAATTATATTCTATATCACATACAAAATTGTACAAGAGAAATTTTGATGTCTTACTTCTTATAAATACTTTCACTATTCATAAAGTCATGATGAAATAAGAGAAAATGCTTAAAATCATACAAATGATATTACAGGTTTTAAGTAGCTATTGGTACAGGTTGAATTAAATGACTCCAACATAAGTACCCTTTCACTTTTTATTCTGCTGTTGCCTGTCCAAATCTTTCAATTATAATTTACTTTAAAGATTTGCTGTCATTTACTTAAAAAAAATAAAAAATTTTTTGGTCAAAGCCGGGTTTAAGAATATAAACTCAGCAATTACATAATGAAATTTAAAAATTTAAAACCTTATCTTCTCAGGTAAGCATTTCAACATTCCTGAATATTAAAGATAAGCTGTGAAAGAAAAAAAAGAAAAAAGAAAACGCATAACACATAATAGAAATATTAAAAAAAAAATGCTTAGAGAATAAATTATAGAAAAAAATGTTGATATGCATTTTTTAATATTGGAGATATAAAATGACAAATAAAGAAAAAAAAAAAAAAAAAAAAGATATTTAAAAATCTTCACATATCCAACTTTCATTCAAATTAAATATCACCATAAGCATTTCAATATTTGAGGAGATCTTTAACAATTATTATAGCTTTGTACAGAAATCTTGCAAGATAAATATTTAACTCAAAAAGATCCCAGTATAGTTTTTATAAAGTTAAAGATTCATTTTAATCCTATTGGTATCAAACAAGCAGAAAAATTTCAAATAAACTTCGAATTGGGATGATTCTTAGCAAATTAATCTGGTTGATCATTGCAATTGTGTGGTGGATTCAATCCTCATTAGGTGTCCCCACACTTTTTGCTTTCTGCTCAACTCCTCAAACATGCAATGTATTAAAAAGAAAATAATATCCTGTTGTAATGGAATGTCCCACTCTCCCTATCACCTATTATAGACTGACTATATATATATATATATATATATATATATATATTAGTCACAGGACATACCTAGCAGACTTGCAACAGCAATTAGTTGGATATTCATCTCTAGCTGTGCTGGTCAAACTCTCTGCCTTCAGGCAGAGAGGAACCCAGACGAGGCTATGCCAGGGTTGTAGACAGTTACCTGACCACGTGTATAGTGGGTCTGTGGGGAATATTTGCCCGAGCCTACAAGCCTGGTTTTGCCCTGTATTAAAAAATGGCCTTGTGCCACATCTTGCCTCATGGGGAGGTAAGCTAAATAAGCTTGCTTTGGGAATTAGTTGGAGATTTGTTTCCAGCTGTGCTGGTCAATATCTCTGCCTTTGGGCAGAGAGGAACCCAGACAAGGCTATGCTGAAGGGCAGAGTCTTGTCTGGGGTGGTAGACAGCTATCTGACCCCATGTATACAGAGTCTATGGGAAATTTTTACCCAAGCATACAGGCTCAGTTTTGCCCCACATTAAAAAACGGCCTTGTGCCACATCCTGCCATGCTGAGGGGGGTTGGGGGGAGGTAAATATCCTTGCTTCAGGAATTAGCCTAGTGTTGGAGATTCGTCTCCAGCTGTGCTGATCAAACTCTCTGCCTCCAAACAGAGAGGATCCCCAGACTAGGCTATGTCGAAGGGCAAAGTCATCTCGGGGAAACTGCTACCCAACCCCCATTTTATATGGACTCAGATACCCCACATTAAATTTAGTCTTGTGCCACATCTGACTGTGTGGGGTGGTCGGTAGATATCCTTGCTTTGGGAATTACTAGCCTGCTAATCGATTCCCTGTCTTTCCATAGTGTATTCTCTTTTACAATTAACCTCTCTTTCTTTCATCTATGCCCATGTTGCCGTTCCTTTCACTCAAGTACCACCTTTGGCTGTTTGTAACCTTCTTTAAGGATACAACATTCTTTAATGATTTCATAAATTCATTTTCTGTACATTATCAACCCTTTGCAGGTTAAAGCCAGAAAATATTTTTAGATTGTAAGGAATTTTTTTTTTTCCCCTTTTTGGAGATAATGGTTTAGTGATACAAGTTTTGCTAATTAACACATAGCTGGAGAGAAGTGGTGGATTCTTACCTTTTCCAAGAGTATTTGTGTGTAAGTGAACATAAACTCAATGGGAATTGGAATTTGGCTTTCTGATTAGCAATTGTGAACCCTTATCCATTACACCATCCACACATCCAAGTTTACAGCACCTGGTATTCCTAAACGGTCACTAATATATTCTAATAAGAATTACACTTGCTTTATTACAAGAAACAGTTTCAAGTTTAAGAAAACTTGATGTAAAAAGAAAATATGGGAAATATAATTATTGATAAAGATGATGAACTTAAGTGTTTATGTGACAATCTTGTTCAGAATTGAAACTGATGAGCAATCAAAGAGTCAGACGATGACTTTTAGCAGCAAAGTCAGAAAATATTGGCCAAGTAGATTCAGGAAAAAAAATTTAAAAAACTGATTTAGTATATGAAATTGACATTGAACGGGTTTAGAAATAGTCAATATTTTTAATGTATATATTTTTTTAATTAATGTAAATGTTATTTTTAATGGGTACATATATTAGAGTTAATATTTTTTTTTGTTTCCTTCAAAACAGTGAAATTTAACATGACAAAAAAAAAAAACAAAAAAAAAAAATTTAGAAATTGTTGTAGAGTAGTTTTCACAGTGGAGGCTTGTATTTCGCCAAGTCGGTCCTAAAAGGGTCCAACATACAAAACGTTAGGAACTTGAAAAAAGAGTTAATGACGCAGCAATCTAGTTGTGATGGTTGATACTTTAATGTCTGACATCGACTGACTCACTCCACTGAGCCCAACTAGCGACCGCTACTACTTATGTGTGGGAGAGTCTATTACAATAGAATAGGTAATGTTCTAGTATAACCCCCCCCTAAAACTTTACTTAAAAGTTTTATTTATTTTTCATTTTTTATAGAAAATATGAAAAAAAAAATAATTTTTTTTTTTTTTTTTTTTTTTAAGCAACATCGTAGCGCATTTCCTACATTTTTTGATCCACTTTCAAATGATCAGTTGCCTTTCTTTTTTTCTTCTGGATCGGCATACCTTAGGTAAAATTATTTGCAGGGGTTGTTAGATCAAACTTATTAAAAATCACCTCCATCGGCATTTTTTTTTTTTTTTTCGCGGGACTGATGTCAACTACATCTGTAAAATGTCGTCTGATCTGTTTACTGCACGTGAGTTTTTCCCCCCCTTTCACCAAGTACATATAGCCTTTTCTATTTTTTTTTTTTTTATATCTCCATAGGGTTACCAGAAACAACCCTCCGTTTTGCGCTTAAAAATGGTGTCAGTTTCTGTAGGTTCTTGTTGACTTAAATCATTTAATAATACTGCATGTCCTTGGCTGCAGGTAACTCATTCCCCAGTTTTTTTCGGTGTCGGCTTCATTTTTACTTTCTGGAGCTTGATTTTTATGTATATCATCGGTGTTACCCATTCAACTTTTTTTTTTTTTTTTTTTAAATAATACACCAGTTTTCTCTAATCTATCCAATTCTTTATCTATCTGTTCAATTGAAGCAAACAGCACATTCCTTTTCTTTTTGAATACTGCCTGAGCGTTTTGTTTTGGCTGTAATTTTGCCTCCATCTTGGTACATGTTCCCAAACCTGGAGAAAAAACAGTAGGAAAAGTTCCCTTAAGTTTTTTTACTAATTTTTGGGCTTCATAATTTAAAAAATCTACCTTGTAACAGAAAGAATTTATGGGTAGATCCCATAATTGAAATTCTGTTATCCAATTTGTACCAAGTAAGTTCATGGTATTTTTTATGACAAATAGTTTAGCTTTTCGCGTTTTTTTTATTTAACGTGACGTTTGTAACAAATTCTCCAATAAATTGTATTTTTTCTCCAGTCACTGACCTCGCAATTTTATTTGTTTTCATTAAAGTTGGTTTCCCCAACTTCTTCCATATATTCAAATTTATGATAGATAGGTCGGAACCAGTGTCAAGTTGCATTTTTATTTTTTTATTACTTATTTCGACAGTAACAAATTTTCTGGTTATTCCGTTGTTCACTTCGGACTTTAATTTTCTTATTTTATTGTCTTTATTTTTTGACCTGCAGTGCAAGCTTTTATGCCCCACTCTTTCACAGTTGAAACATTTTTTATTCCTAAAATTACAATATCTGTACCAGTGAAGTGTACCGCAAGCAAAAAAAACATGGCTTCAGGAGTTTTTGTTTATTTTTTTCTGGTATTTCACTTTTTGTTTGATAATCCAAATTTTAGAATTCTTTTTGGTAGACTGACTCTTTTTTTTTTGTAGTGTATTTTCCTTACATGTGAAACGCCAGACTGTTCTATCTTTTTTTCGAGTCTTTCTTTACGCAACATATCTTGTGCAGTCTTCTGCCAAACTGTATTGTAAGACTGTTGGTTTACCAATTTCCTCAATTCTGCATCACTTTCTGATATCAGTCCTTGAACAAACACTAAGCATTTAAAGTTGTCAACACTTAATTCAGCTAGCTTGAATTCTTCACAATGCTTATTCACATTGGCTGCGTACGTTATATAGTCTTGTTCATCCTTTCATCCGATTCAAACATTTCCACCTCTTGTGAAACAAAGATGTCTTTTTACTAAATAATTCACTTAATATATTTACCGCCTCAGTAAGAGTTAACTCGCTAGTTTTTTTTCAGTAAAATGTAGTTTACCAATTTGTTATGCTCAGCAGTTCCTAACTTGCTTAAAAGAAGTCTAACCTTCTTTCCTTCAGACCACGTGTGGCAGTCCTTGTATACATGTCCGTATATTTTTTATAATACTCTTCAAAAGTTATCTCTTCGTCTGGACTGTACGTGAATATTTCATTCGAATTCCATATTTGATTCTCTGGGAAAGAATCATTTTGTAAATTTTTCTCTTTCCTCTTCTCAGTTATTTCTAGAATTTTGTTTTGAAACTCCTTATGCATCAGTTCCATTTCTCTTTGAAACTGTATCTGTCTATTAAAAGTTTCCTCCTATAGTTGCATCTGGAATGTTTTCTGTTGCTCTAATATTGTCATTTGTTGTTCCGTCTGGAACTTAAAAAATTCCTGGAATATATTTTTGCATTCCTCCATCTTCGCAAAAAGTTTACACAATGCTTAAATATTGTAGAGGGGGTCCAAAACGAATTTGCAATTCGTGACCTATTTGAGCAAACTGTCTTATTGAGGAAAAAAAAAAAAAAAAATTTCTTTTCTCAGTTGAGAATACAACTGATTCCCCCCCCCCCCGCATCACTAAGTTGACGTCTTGTCTTTCAAAAGACTTTTTTTTTTTTTTTTTTTTTCCTTTCCCTATATGAATCCGAATCCGTTGTATGCCACGTTTATTATGGTGGGTGAATTTTTTTTTTTTTCTTCTGTATGAGTTACAACTCCACATCGTCAAGTGTTGTAGAGTGAATGAAAAGTTTTTTTTTTTTTCATATGAATCCAAAATACGTTCGTTGCCAAGTGTTGTATGTAGCTAAATGAATTTTTTTTTCTTTAAGTTTTTTTTTTTTGTATGAATTTCGAAATCTGGTCGCCAATGTGTTGTTATAGAGTAAACGAAAACTTTCTTTTCCCCGTATGAGAAATGAATCCTTCATCGCCAAATGTGTTGTATGGCGTACAAAAAGTTTTTTTCTTTCTCCGTAAGAGTTTCGAATCCTCGGTTGCCAAATGTGTTGTAGAGTAGTTTTCACAGTGGAGGCTTGTATTTCGCTAAGTCGGTCCTAAAAGGGTCCAACATACAAAACGTTAGGAACTTGAAAATAATAGTTAATGACACAGCAATCTAGTTGGGGTGGTTGATACTTTAATGTCCGACATCGACTGACTGACTCAACTCCACTGAGCCCAACTAGCGACCGCTACTACTATGTGTGAGAGAGTCTATTACAATAGAATAGGTAATGTTCTAGTATAACAGAAATTAATTTAAATTTTGGCTATGAAAACAAAGCTAGTAGATATAAACTGAAAATTTCCAACAAAAAGACATTTATTCCTTAAATGAGTCTTTATTTATAACATTTTCCTGTGGCCTAAATGGTCGGGCCCAGTTTGGCTAAAGTGGTTTTCCCAATGGACAAAAGGGAACAGATTCCATTCCTGTTGGGAGGCTCTTTATTCCTTTAGTAAGTATTTAAATTTCTGAGATAGCTGACATTAATTTCACCATTGGAAATAATAGGGATAACTCAACATGTGTACCCACTAAAAGTAATGATTATAGTAAGAAATGTATTCAATATTCAGTTTTAAAAATATTGAAACATTTACATTGTAATAAATGGCAAACACTGAAAAATAAAAAAAGTTATTATTCACATCTTTATATATTGTTCCTGGTAAACTACAGGGAATTCCAAACTGAACCCTTTTAGTCTATGGGGGTAGACATTGTTCTACAGCCCATGTCTAAGGATATCTTGCCTAGCTCTTGTTTATAGTACTGCTCAGTTATTGCTCACCCTGTTTCCACCTGCCCAGCCCAGGGACTGAACTCACAAAGCAACACTTTAATGCACTAGGCTATTGTATAGTCATAAATTAAATAAAGGGTTCAGTGTCAGAATTCCTTGTAGGGTAAGTTACCTGGATTAATATACACCTGATGCAGGCTGGAGGATGCAACATGCGAAACATTGTGATAATGATGAAGAAAATATTTAAAATGTAAAGAAATTCAGACAAATTACCATGGCGCTATTCTTGAAGTATTATTTGGCTTTATCACCAAATAAACTAAGTGAGAATATATTAAATATTTCACTTATAACCTGTATCAAACATGCTGCCAAAGTCGATAGCTATTGAAGTAGTGAGGTTGATACTTACTTGGCTCTAGGTTCAAACTTGACTTTTTTTTTTTTTTATAAGTTTTATAGAATCCTTTGTGGAGTAGAGCATAATAGCCTCACCACACTAGGTAATACTGCCACTTTTAATTATTACACTAATGTTCACCCAATAAAAAAGACCCAGGGGCTACTCAAAGGTGATGGTTATTGAATGAAGTATGTGTTAAGGATATAAGACGAGGAAGTGGAAAATGAAGATGAAGATATGAAGGATAGATAACAATTGGCCTTGGCCTTGAAAAGGCTAAGATTGTAGTGTGCAGGGGAAGCATCCAAGCTAGAGTGTTCCATAAAGTGTCAGTTCTTTGGAAGTAGTCATTCAAGTAGAAAGTCTTTCTTACCAGTGGAATACATAGGCAACAAGGGTGAGTCAAACCTGTGGATGTGGCTAGCTGGGTATTAGCTGTAAAAGTCTGAAATGGTGAAACTGAATAGATCTTGTCTGTACGTTTGTTATGGAAATAACCATAGAGTAGCGATAGGCTTGCAATAGTGCACCTGTGAGGAAGGAGCTGGAGAGTGAAGGGGGGGGATGTCATCACTCACAATGCTGTGTAAATTAATTTGAACTGTCAAGGCTGGAAAGTGAGGATTCACAGATCCAGCCAATATATGACAGCAATATTCCATTTTTGGTCAGATGTGATTCTCATAAAAAAAAAAAAAAAAAAAAAAAAAAAATAAAGAGTCCAGTATTTTCTGGAGTAGCACAATGATCACAGTGATAAATTGTATATTTGAGTTCCACCATTCTTCATGAGAAAATTCAGAGTCTACTCAGCTTGGTTTTGGATTTACTGAAAGTTACAAGCCAATTCCCTACCAATTGCTGCAACTCCTGGGTTGTTAGCCCTATATACAGCCAATTTTGAATTCATTTTTTTTCTCTCCTAGACTAGCTGCCAATCAAGGCAGCTAGAGAGCCCTATTTGTCCTGCTATTTAAAATTTAGCTTGGAGAGGTGGAGTTATACTTTTCCCAAGTATTTGTGCCAAAGTGAAGGCAACAACTTGGTTGGAATTAGAACATTTTGTGTTAATAACTGATACATCAGGCACATCTCATTTTATGCAAGAAATTTATCTAAATCAACAATACTAGAATTTATAAAAGGGTGCTGAAAAATCTGATCAACTGTGCAAACATCAGAATTATCTTTTCCTTGAATCCCTTCTTGGTAGTGCTGAGGACTTCAGTATTCCCACTCCTCAAATTCTCTGAAATTGTTTTTAACTTCAAAATTAAAAATCCTGAAAAAAATTACGAAAATAGCAAAGTTTTCACTTTTCATCACCACTAAAAAGAAAAAGAATTTCATAATTAAGGCTTTTTTTTTTTTTTGATAGTTTTAATATTTTAATTTTCATCTATTTTCTTTTTCAGTTTGAAAAACTGAAAAAGAAAATAGATGAAAATTAAAATAAATATTAAAACTATCACAAAAAAAAAAAAAAAAAAAAAAAAAAAAAGAAGCCTTAATTATAAAAAGACATTAGCATTAATCAGGTTAAAATTTAACTTCTTTGTTACCAAGAAGCAAAATACTTAATGAGAGATACTAACATGCCAAACAAATTCTGTAAAGTATAAATTTTGTTTAGGAAAAATAAAAAAAAATAAAAGATTAAGTTACAAGATATATTATTATATACAAAAAATAATTTTTAGCAGTAAGCAAAAAGCTATGCCCATGCAAGTTTAATTAGTAAAATGTAACAATGTCAGAAAGAAGGACTCAGAAAATGAGCTACGGTTTAACATGCAGTAAAGTCAGTTGGTGGGTAGAAGGAAGTGATCAATCTTGAATGGGGAGAAAAGAAACAAATATTCAGAACAAACCATTTTCTCCAAATGCAGAAATAGAATTCACATTTAATATACTGGAACATATGACATCATCATTACTTATTCGATCCCTGAGAAAGTGAAATAAAAAAAAAAAAAAAAAAAAGAATTGGCAGAAATTCCAAAAAATTTGGTGTAAATCTCGAGATTCCTTTTTTGTAGGGGGAAAAAAAAAATAATCAAATGATAATGTAGGAATTATATAAGAGTAATTGATTAAATTTATGGTTATAAAATATTAAAGAAAAAACAAAAAAACAAAACAATAGAAAGTAACCTTCCATTAAGACATTTAACTAGTACAGTACTAGAATAGAAATAGTATTGTACTAAAAAAAAAAAAAAAAAAAAAAAATAGGGTACTATTTCTTCTATGTGCCTTGTCCTTTAAGGACGTGGGTGTTCATGGCTGTTACAACTTCTTGTCCTTTGTAGCTTTTAAGATTTCTCTTTTGCCATCTCTACTAATCCTTTTTTGACAACCATTTACCCAAGTTTGGTAAAGGTTATTCTCTGCTTTCACCTCTCTTGCTTTTAACGAGTCAAGTGAGTGCCAAATTCTCATTTGGTGCCCAAGAAATTTAAAATATCTTTGATTTTAAGGAGTGTCCCTCTGGTTTCTGTTTTCCTTAAAACATTGTTACATGTTCAGACCATGGTATCCTCAGTATCCTTCTGTAGAACCTCATTTGTTGTCTAAAGTCTTCATCTGCAAGGAGATTGCCATATAGGTGGACCAATATTATGTAACAGTTCAGTACTCCTTTGTTTTGAATGAAATTTTCCTGTTAATAGTTTGCTTAGCTTTTGGAAGGCATCTTTACCCACTCAAGTGCACCTGATTTTGGTGTCACATTTTCTGCTCTGCCAAAACATTTCCTAGATATATGAATCTTTGCACTTGCTTGATTTTGACATCTCCAATTTGTAGCTCGCACCTTAGGCTGTCCCTTTTACTAAGGACCATATATTCTCCCTTACAATATATATGAGCATGTGGCCAGGTTTGAATCCCATGGTCGTTTAGTCAGGAAGGTGACCTTGATGTTATCGGTTTGTAGGAGGCAATCCCAGCATGTGGCACTTTTAGAAAGTGTCTGAAAACCATACCACAGGTTGACCCAAGCCTTTTGAATGAAATTGGGTAAACAACCTTTGGGAGCTGTCGATAGCTATGCTAACATGAAGTCACAAGACATCCTGACTCAGGGTTTGAGTGTTGCTGGCTTTAAGATTGTTGATCTTGCTAGATTACATGCTTCTCTCTCAAAAACTGTAACTAAGGTTTGTTTAACATAGTTGAAGCATAAACCACAGGTGAACTCTGTGGGTGTTGAACAAACACAAAATGTACCTGAGCAAGCGTCTGCAATAGGGATCAGCTAGCTGTCCTTGTAGATGGGAATCCTTGAATATGAGTGGTAAGCCATTAACAATTGAGGTTTTATCCTATTTTTTCGATTTCCTTTACTACATTGTACAAGAGCATAGTTCTTTTTAGCTAAAAATAATTTTTTAAAAAAATAAAAAAAAAACTACTGTGCCATGATATACATTACTGCAACAATATTTTTTTTTTTTTTTTTTAAAAATCAAAATTGGTGATAGAAATTCTTACTTTATGAAAGGACCACTTACATTATCCAAGAAGATGCAGAAGAGTTCTCATCTTGACCCAACTGCCAAAATCTGGCCAATTCTGTTTTCTTATGTGTCCAAGAAATTGAAACTTTCTGATTCTAAGAAAGTTTCCTTGTAATTCCTATTTTTCTTACAACTTCCTCATTGTTCAAATGTTCTGTTCATGGAGTTTTCAGTATTTGCCAGTATCTGCGAAGCGATTGTTCCACATGTACTACCATACAGGTGAGTAGATACAAGAGAAGTTTATCAGTTTCTAATGCTAGTTTTTTTATCTCTTAAGACATTGCTTGGTTTTTCAGAGATCTTCCACTATTACTATCTACCTTTGGATTTATCACATTCCACTCCCACCACATCAGATACTATTCAACTTATTTAAATTTCTGTACCTGCAGGATTTTGATATCCCCAATACACAGCCGACACCTTGGTCTGTCTCTTGCTAATAACCATGTATTCTGTATTCTTACAGATAGTTCTTACTTTCCATTACCACCTTGTCAAAGACTAGAGTTTTCTTTCTGAATCTGCTATCAACACAATGTCATCCACCTATCTTATGGTGAAACTATGTCCTCTGATAAAAATCAGAAAATTTGTCATACTAGATTGATAGGTGAGCCTCATCATCTTACTGTTGAAATTGCTAGATGTAACAAAATTTATGCTAACAGTTTCTTATATTACACTTCTCCCTTGTAGAAGTTGTATTTTCCTGTGAATTAAGATTTTCAAAAATTAATATTAACTGTTATTTTCTGTCTTTTTAAATCATATTCTTTTGTCCTCTTTTCAAGGTTTTTCTTACTTTCACTCTCAGAAAACCCCTTGCATCTCAGTGGCTTTATTACCTTGCTTGGGCTAAAAAATCTTGTTCCGTCTTCTCATTCTTAGGATTGTGTTGCTGTAAAGATTAAATAAATTAGTGATAAAATGGCTTCTTTGTTTTCTATAGATGTTTTCTATTTTCTATGTATATTCACGGAACACTGAATTTGTTCTCAATCCACAAGTTATCACTTAGTTAAAAATTTTTCATGTAAAAAAAAAAAAAGAAAAAAAAAAAGCTTTCCTAACATTTCAAGTAGCTCTTTGCATTCTACCCTATGTGTTTATGTAAAATCTACAAGACATGTGTGGATCCTTCTGCATTTATATTGCTGATAGATAGCAATCTGAGCAGAAATGCATTTCTTTTGCTTCCTATGACTTGAACACAGCCACACTGTTCTTGTTTTATTTCTAGCTTGCTATAATCTTTATTCACTAGAATCCTAATAAGTTTAATTACGTAGCTCATCAAACAGATTCATTAATTTACACCTGGTTTCTCTAACATGGTTATCCAGGTAGATCCAAAGTTTTCATATATGTTCTTGCCATTATTTTTCTTTTAATTTGATAAATTTATTGATGCAAAATTCAATATGAATGACAGTATGTTCATCGCAATTATCTGGTCTTTTGCTGTTCATCTTGCTCCCATTGTCAATCTTGCCTCAGATTTTGGGACTACAGGTTCTCCCACATTTATGAATTGTTGGTTTTTCCCCTTGTTTGTCATGGAGGAACTGATTAATTTGTTTATAGTAGATTTTTTTATTAAGAGAATTCACTTTTTAGACTATACGTCCTTTGTAAGAGCACAATTTCTCGTGTTTCCATGTCTAGCTGCTATATCTATATTCCATAGTCTTTCTATCTGCACTTCTCATCGAGCAATTCATCTTTTTTCTTTCATTTATTTTTATCTTTGCTTAACATTTGATCTTTTGTAAAGAAACTGATGTTTTCAAGGTTAAAGTTCTAGATTTTTCATTCAATTACATTTGTCATTTTTTAATTGTTTTAATACTTTTCATTTTAATGGCCTTAAACAGAGAGAATTGTCTTAAGTTTATTTGCAATATCCAATTATCCTGGCTGGTGTTTCATTTGTGAAACTAAAAGCCAAATTTTAATGTTAACATTTTTCAATTGTAATTATTTCACCTTAATATTGTGAAAATTGAAACTGGTGCTTTTTTTTTTTTTTTAACACACAGATAATCTTTTAATTGACTTTAAAATTATTACATTTTTTTGTTTATAATTGATTTCTCAAAAAAAAAAAAAAAAAAAAAAAAAAAAAAAAAAAAATAATCTCAGATCAATTTACAGAAAGAAAAAAAAGATTTCCAAAATAAAAAAAAATGTTGGCAATTTTTAACTTTCATACCCACAAAATAGGCATGTCAAGAGGATAGTTATTCCTTTTACATTGCTATTACTCTATACACTAAACTCCCTTGGCAATGTTTATTTCATTAGTGCACACATAATACTCAGTACAGTAAAACATTCTTCAGTTTAGTATCTGTCTATATTTCTGAGATGAGGCATTATGTACACTATTTACATTATTTGGGCTATTGTCCTCATCTTTGTTGCCATATTTATCATGTTTCGGCCGTTGTACACTTCAGCCTTCAGGTGGTTGAAATGAAGAACTGAACCCTTTATTTCGCTCACTGGGGTAGACTGTTCTAGTTCTACATGTCATGTCAGTTATCTCTTGTTAATTTCCCTCTCCAAGTTCTCCACCGCCTTAACCAGGTATTGAATTCACACTTTGGGTCCTGTCACTGGATCTAACTAACGTCTTGAGGACACATGGCACAATCCAATACCTGGTTAAGGTGGTGGAGAACTTGGAGAGGGGAATTAACAAGAGATAACTGATAACCGACATCCATTAGACATGGCACGTGGAACTAGAACAATCTACTGCAGCAAGTGAAATAAAGAGTTCAGTTCAACATTTCAACCACCTGAAGAAGGCCGGAGCATACAACAGCTGAAATGTTGTGATAAATATGGCAACAAAGATGAGCATGATAGTCCAAACAATGTAAGTAGTGTATTCTTCAGTTTAACCATAGTAACTGAAAATAGATCGTTTTCTTTTTTTTTATAGTTACTGATGTAGCCATTAGCCACACTAATTGAGGAATTCCTGTAATATATTACATTTAGTTTACATTTTTATAATCATATAAAACATTTCTAAAGGAATTAAAAGTGTATGCAGTAATAACAGTGTCAGGGAAATAACTGTCCTTTTAACATACCATTTTTTTTCTTTGCAGACACAAAGGTTAAACATTACCAAAAAGTTTAAGAGACTTTCAAGGCCAGATTATGAATAAAGGCATTTTACATTTCACAAGACATCCAAGAAGTACATTCATTTGCTGGATAATTTTGAAATCCTGTACATAAAATTTAGAAATTAATTTCTGGCAACAGAACCAAAAAATACATTATTACAGAGTGATAAATTAATGCATCAAAAATTATAAATCATTGTAGATTTTAGATTACCTTAAAAAAAAAAAAAAAAAAAGTCATTCACATAACATTTTTTTTTAAAGTTAAATTATATTAATTTCAGACATTAAAATAAAAAAGATTTAAGAATTTTCTTTTAAGAACATATCAAATTAAGGGAGTAACGAGTCCACCACTTAAAAAAAAAGGTTGAGGTGATTTAAAAAAAAAAAAAAAAAAAAATTTTAAGTGTTCAATTTTATATCCAAAAACAAGCTTTTAGAATCAATATATTAATTGGTTTGGAATAACCCCAAAATTTTAATTACTTTATCATTCTGCTTAAAATTCCAATTAACTTTCATTATTTACAGAAGTACGTTGTAAAGAGTTACAATACAGATTTAGAAAGTTTTAAATAGTACAGGAAATAAAAAGTTACTTTCATCATAAGGCATTTTCAGGCTATGATAAAAAAAAAATCCATTTCTTGAGAGAAAATTATAAAAGAATGGAGGCAATTACAATTTTGTTCATTTTTAGTTGAAAGAAAACAAAATTAGAGTTAAAAGCAAAACAAAGGAAATAGCAAAAAATTACAATATATTAAAAAGTTTATACAGTTTACTTCAAATCATTCCTGTTGTAAAACTTTCAGATCCATCAGTTAAAAGATTTTCATGTTTTTATCAGGTCTTGAAAAAAAATTAATAGAAATTGCTTTTCATACAACACTTAAAGTTCAACTAATTTTCTTTGTATACAAACATCAAATTAACATTTTCATCAAATGTGGTGGAAAGAAGAGACATACCAGTCTTTTATGATGAACTTTATCCTTTCACACATTGATGGAAACTGAAATGGAAAAAAAAATACTTTACCACATGTAATTATTTCAGTTTTTGTAATAAAGTTATATAAAAAGGACATGGCAATTTGAATGAATTTAGATTCATGAAAATAGATTTCTTCATTACTAGATGTTTATTCAAAATTACTGAGGACACTATGAAATATTCAATAAATTTTCTAATCAGTCTTATTTTCATCATGAAGGAAAAATAACCGCTCGAACACATGCCAACTACAGTATTGGTATAGACTTGATTAAAAACAAAAACTGAAAAAGACAAGACAGAAAACAACAGAAGGAACTTAAAAAAAAAAAAAATTCTAAGCCTAATGCTGATGACCCTAACGCATAACACATTGTCGAGCTGGCTATTGATGACCCTAACGCATAACACATTGTCGAGCTGGCTATTGATGACCCTAACGCATAACACATTGTCGAGCTGGCTATTGATGACCCTAACGCATAACACATTGTCAAGCTGACTATTGTTTATGAAAGACTAGTCTAAGTTTCACACTAATTCCAAATCTTAAGTCAATGTAGATTCAAAGATTATCTGAATACTAAGAATTTAAAGCTTGGAAGGTTAACCATTTTTGGGTTATTTGAATGTAATTTTTTTTTTTTTTTTATGAGGTACCCAGTGAGGATCAAATTCAGTATTTAGTACTAAATGATCAAGCCTGGTCAACCATTACCCCTACCAAGGTATCACATTTTATTTGCCTCACTGCAAATTTTATGTATAGCTTTAAAAAAAAAAAAAAAAAAAAAAAAAAAAAAAAAAAAAAAAAGGGTGAAGTTTTGTTAGAAACTTTGGTCTTTAATTTTCAATAAAATTTAGAATTAATTTTATCTTACCTTTAAAGAAGGCCAAGATGTAAATCTTGGTTCAAATTCATTCTAAATGATCAAGCCTGGTCAACCATTACCTTTGTAGGTATCATTTTATTTGCCTACAGTAGTTTCAAAAAAAAAAAAAAAAAAAAAAAAATTGAAGTTTTGTTAGACTTTGACCTGATAAAATTTAGATTAATTTTCTTACCTGAAGGCAAGAAAACAAGGCAAGAGTTTGAATTAACAGAAAGAGTTTGAATTAACAGAATCAGGATGGAAAAAAGTTTATAAAAAAAGTATTGTCAGTGATAAAATTATATATATGTAAAGTTTTATTCTTTATATTAAGCAAGCTGCTTAATTTTTTTTGAAATGCTGACAGTAGTCTGTGTTTACATGCAATAAAATATTAGATGGAACATTACATAGTAAAAGTTTGAAATAAAAATTCAGCTTTTAACTATCAGATTGTGGAAATATTTATGCAGCCATTTTTGATTTTTGTATGATAAAAAAAAAAAAAAAAAAAAAATTGAATTGGGTATCTTAAATCATCAGTTATCTACAGTTTAGAATAAAATATATACTGTATTTTCCAGCTTGGAAGATGCACCCTAATACTGGAAAGAAATTTCTAAGGAAAAAAAAAAAAAGTCATTCTCATACAACACATTCACCATGCATCCTTCACATACTGGCACCATGTATTGTTTACATTAATCACTTGTCCAATTTTGTTTGTATGGCAATGACATACTAGTCAAGAGCAGGTATGTTTAAGCTTGTGGCTTGGCTCCAGGAAGGTTTATAGACTTGGAAATACTTGTAACATCTAAGTACTGATATTACATCATATAAAAAGCTGAATTAGATAGCTAACATTATAGTGTAATGACAACATACAAATCCACATTCCTATCAGTCAAGCAAATTAGGTGGCTTGACAAACTTACTTGAGACTGGGTGTTGCTTTACATTCATCTTGGAAGACAGACGTATTTTTCGGGATACATTCTCTTTTTTCATGAAAGAAAAGCGTCTCGTAAGCCGGAAAATATGGTATATTGTTCAATTTCAAGATATGAAAAAATTTAAATGACTTGAGGATAACTGTTCATTTTTTTTTTTTTCCTTAAAAGTAAAAACGATTAACATTTTTCATGGTAAAAATCTAAGGCTAGTTTTGTATTAAAGATCAATAAACATCCAGTCATCCTGGTGATCTGAATAATAAAAAAAATTAAATGTTTAAATTTATAAACAAATTCTATCATAAGCTTCCAATATTTGCCAACTTTCATACCGTTATTCTCTGCATTTTGTTTTGGAGAAACATGGACAGAATAATTTTTTTTTAATCTCTTGACGCTTTTACAGAACTAGTCCATCAAGATTGTTCTTTAAAGTATAAAATGGGTGGCGGATTGAGCAAAGAAGTGTGGATGAATAGCAGCTAGGAATGAGAAATTTGAAAGCAGGGTTCGAATTTCAGCAAGGTTCATCATATTCACTAATATACAAATACCCTTGGGGAAAGGCATGAATCCAATTCTACATTGAACATAAAATCACATTGGTTTGTTATAATTTAAAAAAAAAAAAAAGTTTTTTCTGCAAGTACTGGGATACCTTTCTGGATTTTTAAGACTTTGTAAAAATATTAAGCATTTAATGATGGGCATCTTCGTATACAGAGATTTGATATCTAAGCTTGGCAGGTTTCTAGTTGCCATAGGCAAGGAATTGATTGCCAGAATTTTAACTAAACTCCTCTCCTTGGAACAATCAGCTGAACCCATTACAAATTCTGGCAATTTTAACCCAAGAGATACATATTGCATGTTTTCCATGCAGATTCCAGCACTACAAAATTCAGATGGTAAGAGTTGAACAATCTCTCCAAGAATTATATTCCAAGTTGTTTCTGCAGTATTACTGCCTTTCCTCAACTCAGGGATCATTCATCTTGTGTACTGTGTCCATTCAGAAAGTTGTTGATCATAGCTCTCCACTATTTCTTGCCTTTTTTAGCTCCTAGTAAGTTTTGTCTTTTTGCTATCTCTCCTAATCCCTATTCTGCCAACTAGAAATTTCAACTATCTTTCTGATGTTAAATGTAAGTGTCCTTTGTTTCTATTTTCTCTAAAACTTCATTGCTCACATGTTTAGCCCATGGTATTCTCAGTATCCTCCTGTAGAACCAGATTTCTGCTGTTTCAAGTCTTCATCTTCAAGTCTTCATCTTTTACAAGATGATCTAGCATTTACTGGCATACAGGAGAACCAATATTACATAACAGTTTAGTATTTTTTTTTTAACTAAATTTTCCTGTTTGTTAATACTTTGCTTGGCTTTTGCAAAGCATTTTTTGCTACCCCAATGCACCTTCAGATTTTGGTATTGCAGTTTCCATTCTCAGTTAAAACACCTTCCAGATATTTAAATTGTTGCACTTGATGGATTTCACTATCGCCAATTTGTAATTAGCATTTTGGACTTTTACTAATAAACATACATTCTGTCTTTTTGTAATTCATTTATAGTCCTTTCTCCTCACTTTCCTTCACTACCTTCTGTAGGAGTTCTTGTAGTTTCCTTTCTGTGTCTCCTGCCAATGCAGTCATCTACAGAGTGGTCCAAAAGTCTTGTCATCCCTTCACCTACCAAAAGGTAATGAGAACAATAGAACAATTAATACAAAGCACATGTACTGGATTCAGTTTATTCACTTTTATTGATACCGTCACACATCAAGAAGGTCTGTATGAACACCATCATTTTCATGGCACAAAATGATACAGTGGCATGTCCTGTGAGATAATTTACAAAGATGTGCTTTGTTGATTGTTGCAAAACTCCTTCAACTGATGGATATTCTGGTATTGCCCATACTGTTTCAAGTAGCCTCTCTTCTAAACCATAAGACCTTGTGTCAGCCAAATAGAAATAGAAAATTATATTATGTAGGTGGTGACAAGGTCATAGAAACATATTTCTGTTGCTTCAAGTCTTAATATAAAAAGGAAATTATCTAGCATTCACTGCCATATAGGAAAACAGGTATCACAACAGTTCAGTACTCATTTTTCTTTGTTTCTATCAAAATTTTTCTATTTCTTAATACCAGGCTTCAATTTTGAAAGGCATCTTTTCCAATCTTATGAGCCTTCGGATTTCAGTGTCTCACTTACTGTCCTCTGTTTAAACACTTTCCAGATATTTAAATTGTTGCACTTGATGGATTTCACTATCACCAATTTGTAATTAGCATTTTGAACTGTTACTTTTACTAATAAACATACATTCTATCTTCTTGTAATTCATTTATTGTTCTTTCTTCTCACTTTCATTCACTACCTTCTGTAGAAGTTCTTGTAGTTTTCTTTCCATATCTGTTAACATTATGTCATATCTAAATGTTAAGATTGTTGCCTCCCAATAATGAATCATGGTAGGACTAACTCTTTCAGAATTGTCTCAATGTATTTGAATAAGTCTAATGAGAAGATATATACATTCTGTAGACATCCTTCATTACCAAAATGAAGTTACAAAGATAATTAAATTTTATGAACATATACTTGCATGTGATGTTGAGAAAGATATAAAGCTCTTCTTTCTCAAGCTATAGGTTAATAGAAGAGTAGACTAGGATTTCTAGATTTGAGTAGCAGCCAATTAAGGATTACTGAATTCAAAACTATTGAGAAGACAAGAAACCACTCCACTATCTTTCCTAGGAAGTCCTGGCAATTTAATGAAAAATTTTAGAGAGCCATTATTGCCGACATCTTGAGAGCTCAAGTCAAAGATATTTTTTTTAA
>CAHIKZ030004635.1:1170000-1182500 GCA_903632075.3 Acanthosepion pharaonis | reverse complement strand
TGCTTTTGTTTGCAATTCTATCTAAATTTCACATCAAATATCTAACAGGCTAAATCAGGATAAAAGAGGTGATGGAAATACTAAGTGTTTTGAACAAACAAGATTTGGAGAAAAAAACAAAAAAAAAAAACAAAAACAAAAAAAAAAAAAAAAAAAAAAAAAAAAAAAAAAAAACTTATAGGAGTATTCTCTCATAATTTATTTTATATCAATAACACTAGTCCTATCTCATCTTTAAATATTTAAACAATTGGCAAGATTATCATAAGTCAAATACTTACGCTTCAATGTCTTCAGATTCATCCTGGGTAGCTGCTTTTATACTCTGAAATAAGAATGATTATTTGCATTGTTTTTCTATAAGCATAGAAGCATGACTACTTGGAGATCAAAATTTATTTCATATTTTACCAATCTAAAGAGAAAATAAATAAAAATAAATAAATATATATGCACCCTCCCCCCAAAACAAACAAAAACCTCCATTTGAAATTGCTTAATCCAATGAATTGCTGATACTTAGAACTAATTTGGGCTCAAGATTTAAAACAAATGAAGATACTGAGCAGGTCAAAAGGCAAGTTTCATTTTAGCGACAACTTGCTATTTTAAGTGCAAATGAATTTCAAATTTAGGATATTTGAGTAACTGATGTTCTTTTTTGAAAGAAATGGATTGGTTAAATGTAGAAAAGTATCTGAAATATTGTAAGTAAACTTTTTTAGGTTATTTTTGTAACTAAACTACTTAATTCAATCTAAATTTTAGAAGGTATTTGGAGGGTTTAGTTTTAAATTCATTATAAAATAAATATGGTTTTAAATTGTATTGTCACAATCATTTTATATATAAAATGAGAGAGAAAATCCCACCACTTTCCCACCCAAACCTATGCATAGGATTTTTTTTCTGAAATCCTATATTGAAGAACTGGAGTAAAAGGAGAAATTTTTAAAAAATCTAAAAATGTTAGACTAAAACTCCACAAAAACAACATTATGGCAAAATCAGATATGGAACAGATGATTAAGAACATTCAGAGACAAACAAGAAACTTAATATGCTGTGTTCAAATAGGAGATGGAAGTACATTGGATGACCAATTCTAACAGAAAATCTATTGAATATAGAACTATCCAGTAGTGAATTGGAAGCCCTTAATTTTGAACCATAATTCATCATGGGGACTAACACTTTTTATTTTTTTTTTTTTTATCAGTAAGGTTCAACTTGTACAAGGCCCAGAGGCCACTCAAGGTAGATGGTTAAGGGTAGTTTATTTGGATAGGAGAGGCAGATAATGGATGATTCTAGACTTGAACAGGTTAAGATTGTAGTGATCAGAGAAACATCCTCTTGGGAGTCTTTTCTATAGGGCAGTGGCTTGCAGGAAGCCGTTCGAGTGGAATTTACTTCTCACCAATGGAATACAGTAGGAATGCGGGTGGTTTGCTACTATGTAAATGATATGGCAAGTCCTAATCATGATGATCTGACCTTGTGGAACCAGGAAATGCAATTCATCCAAGCACTTTCTATGGTAATAGTGATAGAGCAATAAACAATTAAAAAAATTAGACAACACAGAATTTACTGAAGGCTTCATCCAAGGATTAATTACTCCCACTCTAGGAACAAATGATGAAATAACTACCACAGCGAGACTTAAAAGTATGAAAAAAAACCCTAGCAAAAATAAGGAAATTAATTTTTATCTTCTCAGATAAAAAGAGGTGGAATTATTTTTCAAAGGACATGTGTTGTGGCATACCTACAGACAATGGGTTTGTCCCCATTCACATAAATATAGTAGTATATGTTGGTCTGCAGTTGGTGATTCGTCTCCAGCTGTGCTGGTCAAACTATCTGCCTCCGGGCAGAGAGGATCCTCAGACAAGGCTATGTCAGAGAGCATAGTCGTCTCAGTAAACAGCTACCTGACTCCGTTTCATACGGGGTCTACGGGGAATTTGTGGCAGAGCATACAGGTTTGGATACCACACATTAAATTTGGCCTTGTGCCACATCTGACTACATGGGGCAGTTGGAAATTCATTGTGGAATTCTCTTGACTCACTTCTAGCAGTGGCTACTTCTACACACCACTGGCAAATCTTATATGTGTTGTTCTTGTCCTAAGTATTATCGTTCATTACCAACCTTCGTGTGATTATTCTATTCAGTAACCTTCCCTAGGTTACGATATAACATGATCAAAAATGGCTTCCAGGAATTGAAAGCAAAGAAATTTCTAATTTAACAAAAATAAAAATCCTCATCAAGAAGTGGTTTCTACAAAGTCAAATGCAATTTTATATTTCAGTTTATAATACAGGTTGTGAGCAAATTGTTGATCAGTGTATGAAAAGAATGCAGAGGTTATAATTTTAGATTGAATTAAGTATAGTTACAAAAATAACCTAAAAAAGTTTACTTACAATATTTCAGATACTTTTCTACATTTAACCAATCCATTTCTTTCAAAAAAGACATCAGTTACTCGAATATCCTAAACTTGAAATTCATTTGCACTTGAATATAGCAAGTTGTCACTAAAAGTTATATTTAGAAAATAAAAATTTGTCAATTTCATCTTAAAATTGTACTCCATCGAGTACAGAGTAAATACTAAAAAGTTAATTTAAAAACATGTTGATTCTAGCAGGGTAATTAGTATTTACATGATCTTAAGTGCTGTTTTTTTATGACAAATTTTTTAAGCCTTTGTTTAGAGAGATAAGTAAGCTTTAATCTCCTAGTTTTTTTTATTTAGATAAATTTATAATTACTTGTAACCCAGCCACTTAAATCTTGCAGAAGAATTTAGTTTGATGAAAATTAAACTATTGAACAATGTTATTATCAAGCTGTTCAAAATAATCTATGAATGCAAAACCTGACAGCTACATTATTCTTTAAAAATCTAATGCTAATTCAAGAAAGGACCATCTTTGTAATCATTAGCCTTTAACAGTAATTTATATATATATATATATATATATATATATATCTCACTTCATTAGTAGAGATAATGCCAAGTAAGATATAAATCCAAAGAGCTCAATGTAAAAACTGAGCAATAAAATAATGAATACAAATCTTTACAAATCCATTCAGAGGATAGTTTATTTCAGACATCCATCTCTTGTAAAATTTGGACTGAAGATATGGAAACTGAGTCCACAAAATAAACTATCACCTGAATGGATTTTTAAGGATTCTGTATTCAATATATATATATATATATATATATATATATATATATATATATATACACACACTCCTTTGTGGACTATATTTGGGTTGCATGGTATAATAAAAAGCATTTCATAATAATTGAGAAATTAATGGAGTAGATACATGTTCTCAAAATCTACAAAGTTTAAAATACCATAGTTCACTTTTAGGAATAGGCAGGGTTTAGGAGTGGAATAAGAAGTGGGATTAGAGTAACAAACTCACTTGTCTCACTCCTGCCAACCAAGTGATAAAGTATTCAATGGTTGGATAAGTAAAGTAAATTTTCAAAACGGCTACAGAAATACATTAAGAACAGATTTAGAATTTGCAAAAATCATGTTGGGTATGTTGCACTCCACTCAAGAATATTAAACACTTCATATTCTTTGTAATCTATTTGTACATTCACTGTGCACACAGTGTTTCTTGTATTAAAGAAATCCCCATATTCCTTAATTCTGCCATATACAGTTTGGCACCTCTGCTATACATATCAAGATTTGACAAAATCCAAAAGAAATGTTTGTAATGTTATCAGTCATGACCTGGCATCTCAACTTCAGTGACTTTCCCACCAGCATTACATGAGGCTTCTGTCTTTTCTATAAATATTTTCATGCCAATTGTTCTAGTGAGCTCTCCTCCTTGGTACTACTGCTACATGAATTTAAGCATACTACTAGATTAGCGATTAGGCCTCGTCATTATACTGTTGAAATAGATGTAACCAAAAGTTCCACTGTAATATTCTTGCTTGAGGAGCTCTTCTACTTTGTTTCCTATGTTCTTCAAAAATTTAAATCCAACATCAATTGCCATCTCCTGTTATGCTGGATTTTGTTCTTTTATTGTCCTTTCTCTTAACTAAAGTCTACTCATTCTCTTTCACTTCCAGTAACCCTTTGCATTGTATCTTGGTGGCATTATTACCTTCCTTAGGATGAAATGATAAAATAATTCACATTTTTAGTAATAGCCAAAATAAAATTATTTCATCAAATCAAGTTTTATACTAATACAGAACAGCTTAATGTTCCTGGTTTTAAAAACTCATTAGTATTTTAATTTTTTTTTTTTATATGCAAGGGTAACCATTAAAGTCAAGATTCTGAGGAAATTTATTCAAAGATGGTAATACTGATGCTAAGATTAATGGTCTTAAAATCAGATATCCCCCCCAAATATATGCAATACTATTTGTTTCTGAAAAATTGAACTATAACCTTTGTACTTATAAAATCCATGACAAATAGTACTTAACAATTCATTTATTTATAACCACATTTTTTAATCTGATAAGATTTGAACAGTTAACTACAGAAGTATTTGCATGTAAAGCTGAGTGGGCTGTTGATTTTATATAAATTTATTAAACTTTCTAGCAATTTAAAGAAACAATCTGCTTCTATTTACATATATTACTCATAAAACACTTGAGTTCTGTAGTTCAAATGTCCACTCCAGAAGAGGAGTAATCCATTTTCTACCAATCAAAAGGTTGTATCTCTTAACTCCTGTTGAAAGGTGTGCATGTTAAGATATTGTTTATAAATATAATCCAATTGAAAACAGTGTTTAATAAAATAATGGGAATAGAAAAACTTAAAAACCCAACTAATATCATTCATCCTGCAACAAGTGAATTTAAAACCAATAGAATCTATGTTGTATAAAACAGAAAAATCAAAAGGAATCTGCAAGAAAAAAAATTATTATCATTTAAAATCACAAAACTCCTGGAAGTTGATTTTTGTGAAGAAAGAAAATGTTCAAATTACACAAGTTTCAAAATTTTGTTTTAACAAGAATTATGATCTAATATCACAAAAGTTCTTAGAACATGCAGCAGCAAAGGGAATTCTACAAATGTCAAGAGTCATTGGCATTTTATTGGATTTCTTGGAGGTTGACTGAAATGCAGGAAATCAAATTTTGGTATTTTTAATTGAGATATATATATATATATATATATATATATATATATGTGGAGATACAAAGTTATGGGTAAGTGGTATGTGAATGAAGGACAACATAAAATACAAGGTAGGTTGCAAAGGGGATACAAATGTTGTTACAGCCATTGTGGTTGCTGGTTCTTAATAACATTCAGTTGGCCAAAATAAGCGGCATTCATAAGGAAGGCAAAAAAAATTACAGGAGAGAACATGATTGTTAATAAATATGGGTTCTATCAATTCTACGAAAGGTATTTTTCGAAATTCCTTCAAACTCAAATAATTTTGAATTTTCCCCCAACTCCATTAAAGGACTATATATATATATATATATATATATATATATATATATATATATATATATATATATATAAAATATAGGTCTCTAGGATAGATTTGGGGGTTTATACTACACTATCAAAAAAGTGAGTCATTATGACATTAACTTTGAGTAAAATCTTACAGCAAAAACTGATTTTCAGTGTATTTCAAACAATGTTACTACTGACTTCCTTTTGATTCCATAATTTGATTTTATTTGTTACAGGACTGTATATGGCATTAAAGATGTATTTTTTGTGTGTGTGTGCCTATATAAAAAAATTACCTCGAGTATTACATTTAGATTTAATGAACTTTTGGTATTAATGAAGATGAATAACGGTAATGAACGCTACTGGAATTTGACCTCTGCTTACAAATTTCTCATTTCAAGCTGCCATCCATTACTCTACTTATAGTATTTTAAAATGATAATGAATGAAGATTACATGATAATTATCTTCAAAGAAAAGAGTAATTCTGATGATGTAACAAGACTAAACATGAGAAAATATTTTTATGAAAATGTAAATACACAAAATCTGTGGGTGTGAAGCTATATTCAAGGAGTCCCCCCCCTTTTAACCTACTTGCAAACAACAGTATCTACAATATTATATTTGCATTGTTCTTGGACCAATAACAGAATTTTTAGACATGCTTCTCACTTTGAAAGATCTTGAGCAGCTTTTATGATTTATCACTAGTTTCATACCATAAAAGTAGTTGTGGCCATTTTGAGATCATATTCAAGACTTATTTTATGATTTATATAAACAACTCGGCTAAAGCATTGCATTATGAATGGATATGAATTTAAAAAAAAATATTCCATATAAAGCTTTTGTATTAATCCAATAATGTCTATTATCAAGGGTGACACTTTTAGAGCTGCATTTTGCGACTGCTTGGGGCAGGTAACAGCGCATTCTAATACGATTTTACTAATGTATCTTCTGATGCTATTGGAAGAAACTGCTACATGAGCATCATTCAAGGATTTGAAAAAATTCACAAGCAAATCAATTGGAAATAAGGATCCTATTCAGCAGATATTCATCTCTAGTTGTTGCCTTGACTTTGAAATTGCCGTTGGACAATTTTGAACAAGTTCGTCTTGTTATGGAGACAAGAGACTAAGAGCAACTCACCTTGATGGTTCTCCTCTTGAGTTTTGTCAGCTCTCAATGTGTAAATGTTTTTTTTTGTGCCTCTGATATATCTTTAATTCTTATCATTTATCATATTGTGTAACAATATGCTGAAAACTGATGATATACTAATTCAAACCATCACAGATTCAAGGAATTTTACTCTTTTTCATGTATTTGGCATTGTAGGACTTTTTCCAGGTATGGTGGCCATAATTATTGAAGGAAATATAGAATTTTGAGTCATCACTAAAAATGGCCTGGTTTCACTGATCAACAGGCCGACGTTGATGATCTTTAGCCCAGATTAAATATTTCTGTTTAAAAGTTAGTAATGACTTCAAAATTAGTAACATACTGTCATATCCAAGATAATGGCATCTCTGGAGTGTTATGGATCGAGAAACAGCTATACTAGCATGATTTCAGGCATTGAAAATTTCATCACAATTGGAAATAAGGATACTATTCAGCTGATGCTCATCTCTAGTTGTTGCCTTGACTTTGAAATTGCAGTTGGACAATTTTGAACAAGTTCGTCTTGTTATGGAGATGAGAGACTAAGAGCAACTCCTAGATTTCCTGCAAGATTATTTACATATATTAATTGTATATACCTTTAAGTGTAAGCTATCCATTTTCAAAGTAATTGAAGTTAGAAATATGAAAATTATTTTGAAAAAAAAAAAAAAAAAATATACCATTTTTTAATTGTTAATATGTAAAGAAAGTACAATATCACAGGAAAGCTATTACCAATTTGAATTAGTTATTAACCAAGTTAAAAATGTGCATATATTAATTGTAGACAGGTGCATCAGTGATGTGCATTGTCATGGAGTCAGTAAAAGTATCAATAATTAAGTATGTCTTGATCAATGTTACAGATATTTTATTGTGGATCCAAGTTAAGTGACAATTTAGATGTTGTTTACTAAGTTCTGTGTTTAAACTTTCAGACAAATTGTCTGCACATCATAATCTGGCCTGAATCTGCCAATACCTATTTAATTCAACATGTGACCACCACCATGTACCCCCCCACCAATCACAAAAGTTCACTCAATATGAGGCTCAAGACTCACTCAAAGTAAGTTATTGATAAGATGGTTGATGAATGATGTGTGTGATATAGATGTTAAGTGGAGATAGTAGAAATGAAGATTATGAGGATAAAATGATTCAAAGAAGCGTTCATGCAGCAACAAGTTCTACAAAATAGCATCTCTTTGGGCAGTGTTTAAAAAGCCAAGTGGAACTTTCTTACATTTGGATATAGAGGAAAGGAGTGTGATTTAACTGTGGAAATAGTATAGTGTATCCTAACTGTAAAGGTCTGAACTAGTGGGACTAAAGAATTGAGCTCATCTGAATATTTGCCATGGAAATAGCGAGAGGAAAATGATAGGCTTGTGACATTGCATCTGTCAGGAAACTGGTTGCAGATTGGAAAATAAGTCTTCCCCTACAAGACTGCATAAATGCCTTTGAAGTCCATCAAGGCTGAAAAGTAAGATTTGAGCAGCTCCAGATTAGACATGGTGGCAATACTTCATTTTTGGTCTAATCTGATTCTTGTAAAGAGAAAGTATAGTAGAAAGAGTAAAGTAGTTCCTGGAGTAAGAGAATGAGCTGACCATTTCCACAGCCTCTTTTAGCTAAGGATGAGAATTCCATTTGAGGTCAAGAGTGAACTTGAGATCTATAATTAACTACAATCAGTATAGAGATTTTTCTATATCCAATAAATTTAGAATAAAAGTATTACTTTCATTTAATAGCACTCAGTCAAGACTGTAGAGTCCACTGTGGAATCTAGAGTCCCCAGCTGACGACATGCAAGACATGTGGTGGTTTCTGAAGTAGGGTTGCTAGTCTCATGACCAACGAGTTTTGAATTCAAAGCTCTCTTATATTGGTTGCCAGCCAAGGCTGAAGAGCCCAGTCGGTCCTATCTTATACATAGATTGGTGGTGACTGGTTCATTTAATATCTATAGTCTTAGCATGCATAATGCCACATGATGCAAAATATATCCATCCCACTATTTTACTGAAGGCAACAGAAATAGTCATGGCAACATACCAAACTGTCTTGTGGCATTGTGCAAAAGGACATGCTTATTTTGCTGTGATGTATATTCAAATATACCAGGTAGCAGTAAATATGTCAATGATTTGAGCATGTTAGTACCCACATGTAGTTAGTTTAATATATATATATATATATATATATATATATATATAAAAAAAAGAGAGAGATAGATAGAGAAAGAACTTATTTTTATCATGTTACAAGATATCAAGTCCAAAAATCAATGCTACAAATTTGTAGAAATAAAAGCCTTTAAGACAAAAAAAAAAAAAAAGTGGTAGTGGATAACATTAATTAAACTCAATTGGAAAGCTTTAATACTTTGAGGTAATTTCAATACAAAACATCATTATAACATTAATTTCCTCTAAATTTTTATCAAATTTCCTCTTTCAAATCTGGTTTTATTATTTAATAGTGGTAATGAAAAAAAAATGTTTGTGGCAAATGCGTGTCAGTACAGACACAAAAGATGCCTCAGATCACACATAGACATATCTGTCATAAGTTACATCCAGGTTCCCCCACCTTCGTTAGCAGTCGGACAGCTTGATATGTTTGGATACAGGCCTCACTGCAAATCGTCTTGATCCAGGTTTCTGCCAGTCTCTCCAGTCAATAAAAATGACAGGAAAACCACCAGTCAGCAAGACTCAGTGTCTTGTAAAGTTGGTCTTGTAGGCATTTTGTTTCTAAAGTTGCTGTGCTTGTCTGAACCAGTGTCATTTTGTTACTTCTCATCTCATTTTCTTTCTCTGCCCATTACCTCTGTAGGCAGTTGGGAGAACTATTGTTTAGGTGTCCCCCCCCACCAACCTCACTACACCAGTGTTATAATTTACAACAATTTTTTTGCCCTGCAAAACTAAGAATTACTATAAAGAAGCCTCAAAATGATGTTCTGAATACAGTTTAAGATTCAAGTCCACTGACCTTACTAGTAAGCCAAATCAGCAAGTTATTTTGGGTGGAGGAATTATTTCATGCATTTGCAAAGATGGATCAATAATGAAATTTATCTTAATCTGCTCATTACTAACCCATCAAAAGTTTATTTGGGATCCATTGTCAGGTTTCAATGAATATTTCTTCCATCACAACTACTCAGTTGACAGCTGAATGGGGCAGAAACAAATGGTGCCATAAAGGCTGAAAACCATTAGATTTAATCCACTTACTGCAAGAGCTCTTTTAGATCAATTGGCAGAGAAAAACTGGTATGAAAAACCAGACATCTGATGATAAAGACATGCAAGTGCGAGTCTCTTCCAGGAAGTTTTTGTTTATTCATTATCTGTGCAGTTTTTATTTGGGGGAGGGGGTCATCTGAATAGTTGGGATGAAAAGCAAAATGCAAAATACTTGAAAAATTAATCAAGGTTAACAATGTTTTAATAAAAAATTGTGATGTTGGAATGAAATCAATTATTAGATTAAAGATAAAACGAACAATTCTTTAAATTTCTAAATTTAACAATGAACAAAACTAGTACATTAAATGTACAAAAGTGCCCTATGCATGCTGTTAAAAGCTTCAGAAATTTTGGGTGGTGTTAAGTAGCTTTTTTTTTCCCAGTAATTATATTAAAATGAAAGCTAGTAGCTACATATATTGCAATTATTAGCATTTACCATAATTATATGAAAAATGTTGCATTATGAATGCAAGAAGAACAAAGCTGACTACGTTCCAATGACTTCCATTGAAGTGCCGTTTGTTTCTAGCAATTCTGTTGAACAAGTCATTTTGCAGTTTAAGGAAAGCCAATTCATAAAGCTAAAAATCATTAGATTTTTTTATGTAACTTACCTCAAGAGCTTTTAGCTAGGGGATTAACAAAGGAAAAATAAAACAAGACATGTTTTTTTTTAACAAACAAGATCTTTGAAAACAAAAATGTGCAACACAGAAAGGAAAAAAAAAAAAAAAAAAAAAACAAAAAAATTAAAAAAAAAAAAAAAAAAACAAGAAAAAAAAAAAAAAAAAAAAAAACAAAAAAAAAAAAAAAAAAAAAAAAAAAATTCACATCACTGGAAAAAAAAAAAAAAACTTTCCCCATAATTGAAAGTAATTTTCAATTTTTATTAAATAAATTCAAAGATTACTAACTGGAATTTCACCATGCAAAAATGGAAGCATTGCAAATTTTATTTTCAATAAAAAAGAACTTTTAAATTTTATAATCCATAAATTCAAATTAGTTTACTAAACTTTCAACATTTTCCATGCAAAATTTATGGAAGCATAAACAAGATTTTTATAGCACAAGTAAAACAGATTTTCTCATTCAACTGCACTGACAAAAGAGTTTGAAATCAATTCTGTCAAAAGTCAAAGCACTGGTTTGAAAATAGTTAAAGTTCCAAATACATTTTTAAAATCTGATAGCTATTTTTTTTTTTTTTTTTTTTTAAAAAAAAAAAAAAAAAATCATGCAAATCAAAACATTCATCAGTTGCTAGAAACAACATATTTTACAAGTATAAACTTAAGTCCTGAACAAAAGGTACTTTTGTCAAAGATTCAGATAAGGCCTAAGAAAACATTCAAAAATACTTAAAATAAAACAAACACATATGCGTGTGTGGAATATATATATATATATATATATATATATATATATCCCAAGAAAAATTTCAAAAGAACTATGACAAAGTGTAAAGTTTCTGTCCAACATCTTTTGTCCTTTAGTTACTTCATCAGACTAAGTTTAGGTCTAGACTGATGCAACTACATATGCACATTAATGAGGGATGCTGGATGATTTCTTCCCTCACCCCCAATCTGTTTTGGGTATATAATCCGATTTCATTTAGATTCTTTTTCTTTTGTTTATGTGTCCATCTCTTTCCTTATTAATATCCCACATTCTGATAATAGAAGATCTAAGAATGGTGAAATGTAAGAACAAAGACAAATTTACTCTAAATCTAGTAATTAAACCATTTTCTAAACATTTTTGTCTTAGTAAATTGTTTCCTCTTAGAGTAGCATTTTTTTAAGACAAAATGTTGGTCAGTCTCATTACAGTGAATAACTAATGCATTTAATGTGTTTTGTAAAATATCCCTTTCATATTCATCTAAAACTTTAAATTCCTTGAGGCTTCTCTGATGTATTCCTTGTGGCAATTATGAGTAATAGGGTACATTTCTCCTTCACTCTGATTTAATCACTAGATCATCCACAGTAAATTTAAATCCAGGTTCTTACATTTTACCAATCTTAGATCTATTATCACAATGTGGGATAATTAATAACAAAAGTGATAGAAACAAACACAAAGAATCTAAATTAAATCAGCTACAATATACACCCAAAAACACATGAGAAAAGAAAATTTGTTCTAAATTCTCAGTATGTCTTGTTCCTGTTCAGTCATATCAACATAAACTTACTCTGATGAAGACCAAAAGAACAAAACATGTTACACAAAATCTTTCCACCTTGGAACTAAATAGTACTTACTGAATATTTTACGAACTTAGAAAGTAAACAAAGTAATGAGAATTTGAAAATTTTAATATCAAAAGACTTTTCTATTTCCCCAAAGGTCTTTCCAGACATGCAAAGAACACAAGAGACAAATTTAAATACTAATATATTCTCTAAAAGATTCAAACATGTCACATTCACAATTTCAAACTTGTAAGATTAATTACACATCAGATCATTGTTCCTAGAATTGTTTGGATAATTGAACTTTGTTATTCTTGGTATTACAATGTTCTTAGCAAA
>CAHIKZ030004635.1:1157500-1167500 GCA_903632075.3 Acanthosepion pharaonis | reverse complement strand
ACTTACTGTGCTCAATTCAGGAAAGGGAAAAACCTTGTAATATTAGTAGTAATAGTTATTGTCTAAAAATTCACTTCTCTTCCAACAGTGCACAATCGAATGTTTTGGGTGTATATATGAGACAAAAAAAAAAAAAAAAAACTTACCTTAAATGATCCAATCAAGGAATCTGATCGTAATTTCCGAGAGTTGAACACCTGAAAACAAGTGAAATTTGAGAAGTTAGTATTCTGATTTTAACTGATTGTCAAGTATTTGCTACAGAAAACATGACTAACATATTGATGTTTGAATGAATAGTCAGAAATAGTATTTTCTTCAATCTTTGAAGTAGTTAATATGTTGCGATTACAGTTCATCTCTAAGAATCAACACTTTGCCCAAAATTGTATATGCAAAATCAGTATCCATCTGTTTGGTAGATGAGTATCTAATTTCACTACCCTTCCAATATTATGCATTATGTACATATTGTTTTCTTGAAGCCTAGTAAGCAAGATAAATTCTGTTGAAAAGGATGTGAAAATTTGCATGGCTAAAGCTTAGCTCACATTGAATAAAATGGACATAATCTAGAAATCTGATCTAGCAGACCACCTCAAACAGAGATTCTTTTGAGCCGCTGTTGAGGTAGAGTTAATGTATGGTGCCACTATCTGGACATTGACTAAAAACCTACAGTCTAAGCTTGACAGAATCTACACTTTGATGCCAAGAGTTATACTTAACATCTCCTGGAGACAACATCCAACTAAATCACAGCTCTATGGACAAGTCCCTGATATTTCTACAAATTTACACAAATGCAGAATGCACTTTGCAGGAAACTGCTGGTGAACAAAACGAACTCACAAGTGATCTACTATTCTGGACACCTAACCAAGGAGCAAGACAGCTTGTCAATATAGGTGGTTACTAGGTGACCAGCCTATGTTATGACACAGAATGCCTCCTTAATGACTGATGCAGGACCATGATGGTTGGCATGATAGATTCTAATGTCAGCGCTAACTTGACCAAATAAATTTATTAGCAAACTATATTTCCTGCTATATCAAGTGCTAAGACTAAACATTTATAAAATCTTTATAGACAGATTTTAGTGTACATTAAGAATAATATAGATGTGATCCAATTTAGAAAAATTGCTGTTTCCATTCTTAATGCCAACACAAGTGGAAGCATTTTATATCCAAGATGTTTTTAAATTCTTACAATAGGTCTGGGTTTCAGATCAAGCTGTTTTAACGTCATTTACCCATAAGTCTTTAAAATTTTCAAGCTTCACAATTTTTACTGAATTTTTTTTTTAAGCTATTCATCTTGTTTGTGTATAATTTTATAAATGAACTAATTTCTGAAAAATAGTATGAAAAAACAAAAAGGAGAAAAGTTATTAGTAAAGGAAGCAACTTCTAAAATGGCTAATCAATTCTTGATTGTAAAAACAAGCACAAAATTTACTTGCTGAGAATCACATTTATTAATTTACTAACTCCCAATTCTTTGGGAGATAGGATTTATTTAAATATGGCTGGCTTGTGTCATTTAAATATGGCCAGAGAGGTGTCAGTCTTATTCACAAGATAGACTGATGACAATGTCTTGGATTAGTAAATGGTGGTTAATTTAACTCTTCAAAGACTACAATTTGGTCTGAAATATGATCTCCAATTCTTTCACTGATTGAAGAAATTCTTGAGCAGTATTTAGCAAGATGATGTATTGGGCAGTGAAGAAAACTACTTTGCTACATTTAGTTATCTGCCTGTTAAGGACAAGCAACTACCTCATACTGTTCAGCTTTTGCCCTACTCTTGGTATTGAGCCCTCTTTTAAATTAATGTTATGAACATTTGAATTTATATTCTTTTCGTTCTCATTACATTTGGAGATATATATATATATATATATATATATATACACACAAAGAAATGCATTCCTTTCAAGTGTCTGGTTACAAGTTGATTTGAATATGCATATTAACAGAAGGATTTTCATGACCACACCCTACTGTTACATCCAGGGTTGACCAAATTCTTCAATTGAAATTAATCCAACTGGATAGTATGAGAAAAAAAATTGAATTTTTTGAATATCTGACATAAGACCCAGTTGGTGATAAATTTTCCAGCAGCAAGACCAAGTGAAGAGTAGGTACTCATGGTTTCACTTTATTTTATTAGTTAAAACCCTGTCCAGTCTAAAGTTCAAATCTAGACGATTCCAAGTACTAACCCACTTTATTGTAAGGCGACTTTTTGCATGCTACTAAAATCAACATCTGGTTATCTCTGGTTCTCACAACTTCACAATTCTCATTCCAATCATTCACCAGGCACAAACTCATTCACCATTAAAATTTACACCAGTAACTGTTACATTCCTTCCTCAACCAAAAGAATTCTTTCTAACCAGTTACAGTGTATACTGGTAAAATCTACACTAGTTACTGTCATATGTTTAGAACAGTTTAACAAAGTTTGACAACACCTGAAATATATATTATATATAGTGGGTAGAAAACAAAAATATTTGTACAACATGAAATTTTTTAAGTTATAACTTATGAAAAAGCTTAAAATCCATACAATATTTCGACACTATTGCATAATACTGTAATATGCAAAAAACAATTAGAAAACTTTGTTATAAATAAATGAATTTCAAAAAAAAAAAAAAAAAAAAAAACAAAAAAAAAAAAAAAAAAAAAAAAAAGGATTTGTACTAATCATCTAAAAAGGCTTAGATTACCTTTATTTACATAATTCTTTGTAAGATTTTGCTAGATTCTTCCAATTATCTTATTACTGAAACAATCTAAAACATTCCACAATTCGTTTCTTATATAAGGTTATCTCTGCACACAAATCACACACAATAATTATCATCATGGGGAAAGGCAAAGAAACATCAAATTCACAAAAAGAATTGATCATTAAACATTGGAAGGAATGCAAAAGATATAGGAAAATAGCAGATATCCTGAATATACCATTCACTACTATTAGTTCCGTTATTGCTAAGTATGAAAAGGTGAAAACTGTTGAGAATAAATTGAGATTTGGTACACCATGCAAGATTTCTCCCAAATCAATGAGAAGAATTCAGCACAAAATTCAAGAAAATCCAAATATTACTCAGAGAAATAGAAGAATTAAAAGCATCAGGTATTATTGTTATGAAGCAAACAATTAGCAATGAACTTCATAGAAGTCAACTAAGATCCCATTCTCCAAGAAAAACTCCACTGCTATTGAAGAAAAATAGGGATGACCAGTTAAAATTTGTTCATTTGCATAAGAATAAACTTGAATCATTTTGGGAAAGTGTTTTATAGACAGATGATGCAAAAATTGAACTCTTTGGACATAATTCAAGGACTCCTATTTGGAGAAAAGACAGCCAAGCCTTTGCACCAAAGAACACAATATCAACAGTGAAATTTAGTGGAGGCAATACCAACATATATGATACTCATAATTTAGAGATAGATGGTAGAATGAATTCAAAAATATACCAAGATGTTTTAGACTAATTTCTTTGCATCAGTAGTAGAGCTTGGACTCCCTAATGAATATGTTTTGCAACAAGATAATGACCATAAACATATGGCTAAATCAAAAAAGGCTTATTGAAAACAATGTCAATATACTCAAATGGCCATCACAGTCTCCAGACTTGAATCTAATAGAGAATTTCTGGTGTTTATTAAAAATTTAAGTTAAAAGAGTTCTGAAAAATATTCTGGACCTAAAGAGAATATGCAAAGAAGAATGGAGTAAATTAACAATGGAAACTTACAAATCATTGATTAAAAGCTACAGAGTGATTGTTGTTGAATTGAGTAAAGGATATGCTACAAAGTATTAAATAGGTATTATAATTTTGTAAAACGTTTTGCCAACATTTTCTTTTTCATTAACATAACATTTTTCTGAATTTTTTTGCATACTGCATCATTATGCTATGATATACAAATATTGTATAGATTTTATAAATCAACTATATTCAATAAAAATAAATTAAAGGTGTACAAATATTTCTCCCCCCACTATATATCAAAATAAAAAAGAACAGTCAGATTTAGAATCCACAGTTCTTTAGCATTTATTTTTAAAACCTGTGCTCAATACACAGAGCATAATATTTTAAAATATGTATTCATCACGACACAAATTACCAGGTTTTGGAACTAAAAAGTAAACTTTAAATTAAACTTATAACTAAACTGTTTGTTCCATTCTCAAGTGATATTGAATAACTTGAAGAAAAAAAAAAAAAATAAAAAAAAAGATTTACCTTTTTTAACCTACATAGTATTATATAGTTTAAGTTGGATGGAGACAAAGGATTACAAAATTTTAAAAGAGTATTGCCTTTTTTGATGAATCAGGATACAAGTCTAATGTTAAGATGGCAAAATGTAAATATAGATTAAGGTTTAGGTGTGGGTTTGTAATTTCTGCCTGTCGATACTGGCTTCATTATGAGAGTTTCATCCTGTCTGACTTTCTTTTTTTTAGGGGTATACATAAGATACACTACAATACATTGGCATTTTTATATATTATATTATGTATTTTTCATAAAATAAATTGGGATTGTCTTAAAGAGGCTTCAAATATGATTAAGTTATATTCTATATATTTATATCTATTTATAAAGATCTAAAATTCTACATATTAGTATACTAGATACAGTATTGTTCAAATTAAGATTTACAATTTTGGAATTTAATTATACATTTTTTACTTTCATATTTCTGATCAAATAATAGATATATATTTATAAAATTTCTTTATGTTTTAACGTAAACAATGCAGTGTCTACAAAAAACTGTTATTTCTTTGATTTAAATTTTTTTTTTAGAAATTTAATATAGGCACAAAGGTCATGGGTCATTTAAAAACAGTTTGCTTTTTTTCTTTTTTTTTTTAATAATTTTCATTTTACTGTGGGTGTTTTATTTGTTTCTTTTAAGTGCCATAAATATTTGGATAGGGATGTTTGGTTACGATACATTATTTTTGAAGGAAGACAGATGTTGGCTCCACCTTAGTTTAAAATTATTTTTAGTGCTACCAATATAAATGTTTTAATATTAGGATTCTCAATATACGAGATTGTACATTGGTAAACTATAGTCTGTGAGACATTTATTATTCAATGGACAATTTACAGGAACCCTTCAGTTATATAATTTTTCTTTACTATTATTTATTTCTAGATCACTATTTTTTTGTTCTGGTTTAAGTATTTAAAATTTTATTATTGCATTTTATAATTTTTTTTTTCTAAATTATCAGTACAACTATAGCCTAATTTTAGGGTATATTTTATTATTTTGCTAAGGAGATTATTTCTTGGAAAATGTTTTTCAAAAAGGCGAAGCCAACATCTGTCTTCCTTCAAAAATAATGTGTATTGTAACCAAACATCCCTATCCAAATATTTTTGTCATTTAAAGAAACAAATAAAATGCCCACAGTAAAATGGAAGTTATTAAAAGAAAAAGTTGTAGGTCTTTAAATGATCCATGTCCTTTGTGCCTACATGAAAAGTTAAGTTTCTGAAGAAAAAGATTTACTAAAAAAAAAAAAAATTTTTGTAGACACCACATTAGGCTTGCTTTAAAGCATAATTAAAAAAATTCATAATTATATATCTTATTTGATCACAAATATGAAAGTAAAAAAAATGTGGAATTAAATTCCTAAATTTTAAATCTTAATTTGAACAATACCATATCTAGTATACTAATAAATATAGTATTTTACATCTTTAAAAATATGAATATATAAAATATGACAACCATATTTGATGCTCCTTTAAGACAATTCCAATATATTTTATAAAAATTAAATAAAAATACCAATGTATTGTAGTGTATCTTATGTATGCCCTTAAAAACAGACAGGATGACACATCCTCATATAAAGAAGCCAGTATCGACAGGCAAAAATTACAAACCCACACCTAACCTATATTTACATTTTGCCATTTTAACATTAGACTTGTATCCTGATTCATCAAAAAAGCAATACCCTTTTAAAATTTTGTAATCCTTTATCTCCATCCAACTTAAACTATATAATACTATGTAGGTTAAAAAAGGTAAATCTTTTTTTTTTCAAAAGTTATTCAATATCACTTGAGAATGGAACAAAAACTTTAGTTATAAGTTTAATTTAAAGTTTACTTTTTAGTTCCGAAACCTGGTAATCTGTGTCGTGATGAATACATATTTTTAAATATGTACATAAACAAACATGTTATGCAATACTTTAGCATGATCATCAGAATTAAAAAAAAAAAAAAAAAAAAAAATCATAAAACTTACCTGAAATTCAATAAGCTCATCAAACAAGTCTGCTGGAGACATATTGAAATTAAAGAAGAAAGACTCATTCCAAAAAGGACTGTGGGTGGATTTCTTAACCCGTGTCTGTTTTGTTTGATTGTAAACATTAACCCTTGCCAATGGCTGGATGTTGGTACCTTGAAGTTGGCGGGCTTCTAATACTTTTATTCTGATCTAAAAAAGAAAAAATTGACAGTGTTTTTAATCATAGCTTTCAAGAGGAGAAAAAATGTCATTCTGAATACCTCAAAACTCAGAACTGGAGGTGTAGCCTTAGTGCAACTTAAAGACCATCAAGAAAGATATTACTGTACATGAGCAGAATCATATTGATAGGTTTGTCAGCAAAGAGATGCCAATGAGAGAGATGGATTAAATATTCCTATTTTTGCCTTAATATAAATTAAGTGTTAAAATGTTTGTCAGTTTTCCCTATAGTCCATATTTGGTTCCTTAATTTTTTTTTTTTTAAATTAAGAGAAATGCTGTTAACAGAATTTGAGAGAATATGACAAGGCATCTGATGGAAAAGTCTGAAGAACTTTGCAGAGGATTCTGAAAATGGAAGAAACTATGGCAAAAAAAAAAAAAAAAAAAAAAAATTCTGGTGATTATCTTGAAGGCTTGTCTGCAATTAACACTTGACAAGTTTTGAAATAAGTGTGTGCCATTCCAAAATATGGCCAGCTTAAAGATGTCTAATAAAACCTGGAAAAAGCATTTTGAGGAGCTGTAGATTTATAGTACTTTGGAGTTCATTTTGGTCTAATGTGTCAGTTATAATGATTGCAGGTCTTTGGTCAATTTCTCAATGATTATGAGAAGTTAAAGACTTGAAAAAGCAAGGCATTATGTTGCCTGAAATAGCAGTTTATTGACTGGGTTGGATAAAAAAAAGAAAAAAAAAATTCTTCCAGCAGACAAATATGCAAAGAAAGAACTTTGTAGATGTGTGTAGGTAACTTTATGTCAAAACTAAATGACTTGATAATTTAGAGAGCAATCTTGTCCAATGCTGTTGGAATTGACAAGAATCTTGGCATAAGAGGGCATTATGGAAATCTGTAGATCAGAGTTGCATTTTGGGATATGGGTAATTATGGATATATATATGAATGTTGATGAAAGGGAATCCCTTGACAAGTGGTTCTTTTGAAGATAATGGGTCATACTTGGAAAGATCAATCAGACTAACCAATACACTTAATACTCCCACCCCTACCCCAGTCAGTCTTAAAGATTCCATGGCTGTTAAGATTAACAGAAACATGACCTCTGGTGATCTGAGGGTCAAGTGTAGAAATTAGGACAATGTTGTTTCATAAAGTTCTAATTTTATTATGCTAACAGATGATTGCATTAAGGCTGACTGTGTTATACCCCAATCCAACTAATGTTGGCTATCCCCACTACATTTTTTTTCAGTGTACCTGCACTTGTGATCAAGATAGACTTTGTACTTGAGGACACTCAATCACACTCAATGTCATGGTTGAATGCCTCAGCATAGGATAATTGTCAGCAAGTTAGTTGATTCACTGTACATCCTCACCACATGTCCAAAACTTGTGGCCTTTTGCCAAACTAAGTCATGTGATTTAATCTACTACCCTGCTAAATATACTTTGTGGTATGCTAAGAAATAAAAGTCTAGTTTAAAAATAATAATAATAATAATAATAATAATAATAATTGGGGAAGGGGATTCATTGAATCTTTCATTATCAAACAAACTCTGGTGAAATTAAAAAATCTCCCAGTAAATGGGACAAGCTTGTCCTTTTAGTGCAATGCTTGAATGATTATAAAGTTGATATATTGGTCAACATCTGTCACAGAAGAATAAATAAATATATGTGTACTAGAACAACAGTAATTGTCAATAATTAGCACCTGTGACATTAATCTATATTAACTTAGTCAAAGCTGATAAATGTATGTGAGGGTACGAGCCACTCAAAACTTAAAATTTTAAGATCAAATATGAAGATTTAAGGGAAAAAAAATAAATTTAAAAAAAAAAATTTGTTTGATCATTTTTGTATGTTGACTTGTATATACAGTTTTATTATAGTAACTTGTTTATTTATTCAACAAAACTTTCAATATCTGAGAAGTAAATAGTTTAAGGGTGGAGACAGTCAGCTGTATTTACTAAGAGAAAACATCTGATTTGCACATTGTAAGGGAGGCACAATCGAATGATGGACAGCAGCTCTGATTGAGGAATCAGAGAGCAGAGTTCTAATTCCAGTAGAGTTCATTACATTCACTGACATGAAGGGTACAGATCTTTCCCCCCAGCTATGGGTAAATTAGCAGGATAGATTAGGCCCTATATCCTTGGTTGGCAATGAGCATAGAAGGAAAAAAAAATGAATCACCACTGAAACAACTGTTGCTGTGGCTTCAGTACAAGTAGTATCCCTAGGACTCAACAGGTTTACGAGATTAGTGATTGAATATTTTCTGTTTTTCAAATTTCTATGAATTCAAGAATGCCCCCATTTGTAAATTTACACAAGATTTTTTTTTTTACTCCACTTTCAAGGAGAAAAATTTAATTAATTATAAATACTGTGGGGATATAATTACTCAAAATTAAAAATACCGATCAATAAAAACTAACATTTTTTATAGGCTACAAAGTTGTCATTTTATTTTGTATTAATAAAGTTGGTTACTAAACAACCCCCATTGCTCAAATGGTGATCAAGTTCATCTCTGACCAAATTTACGAGTACAGACCAGGGGCCACAAACATGTAGATCATTGTGTGTGCGTGAGGGGGGTGTCAAAAAAAAAAAAAAAAAAAAGTTTCCATGATCTCAAAACCAATTTCCTCAAATCAGGTAAATTTGTCCCTGACCACAGCTCATTTTTTCTTCAGTAGCAGTATTAAGCTTGACCTACCAACCAAGTGCAAACAGACGATCAATTTTACAACTTAGCACTGTTGGTGCTCAAACATTTTGTCTTGCCTTTTCAAACAACTTCAAACAATAGTATGCAGTTGTGTTGTGATGTCCTGCTATGGCAAAAAAAAAAAAAAAAACCTGCATATTGGACTGCCACGCATATTAGAAAGGGAAGAAATACTAATGAATAATACAGTACGAAAAGGTTAAAGTCAACAACATCTTAGTTCCGCACCAATGAAAGCAAAAAAAAAAAAAAAAAAAAAAACTTTACCTATACTTTACAAGAGAGTACATATATATCTTGCAATAATGTCTGCATTACCTTTTTCTTTTTAATTTTATATGAAGTAAATTTGACAATTCATATTAGGGAAAGCAAAAATAATCATAGAATTTATGCATTCATTTAAAAAAAAAAAAAAAAAAAAATCTTGATCAGAGTAGTAAAGAAAAAGTAACAAAAAGAAAAAGTTTCAAAGGCTTATTGAGATGGGGGTGATTGAGCTGATACAACCTTCATTCAAAGAATTTTTTTTTTTTAGATGGAGGGTAAATTGATTCAGTGCAAATTTGATTCAGTGCAAATTTGTCTTCTCCATTCAGTGCAAATTTGTCTTCTCCATTCAGTGCAAATTTGTCTTCTCCATTCAGTGCAAATTTGTCTTCTCCATTCAGTGCAGAAGAGGAACCAGAATGACAGATTAGACACATTGCA